>KZ308809.1:19324-275277 GCA_000376725.2 Ladona fulva
TTCAGTTGTCTTATTTCCAGCATTGGTGCAGTACATGCCTACGAGTGACTTTGTTTCTTAATTTACAATGAAGAGAAAGCCCTGTTGGCGACTCCTTGGTGAAACTGCGTCTCTTAAATGGATGGTGGCTTCCAGGAGTGTGAACTTTGCGAATCCGGATGCCCAGAGATTCCATCCTTTTCCACTTCCGTCACTAAAACTACATTACAAAGCATTTCCACCATCCGCCACGTCTCCCGCACAGATTCTGCATTCCGTATCATTTAGCAGCCGTTCGATATGACTTTTCAGCTGAGAAGTTGTTAACGATGATCCAATCAACTTTGGTCCTCCAAAAGAGAGCGAAGGGATTGCAGTCACGCATATTCACTCGAAGAAAGATCTGGATTTTATCAGCCGATAATTCATCCAGAGACTTATAACTGAATCATAATCATCATCTTAGTTTTAGGGCTTTAGTTAAAGTGGGCAATAAATCGTCAATAATCCTCAAAGACTCGATGTTTGTTTAACACGAAATAGATTCACCGGTGCCTCAAACTGAAATCGTTTAAGGAGATCGTTCGTAACAGTTAGTTAGTTAGTAATTAAAACAACCATTTCTCGATTATTAAGGTATGAAAACGATGGAATGTCAGAATTATTAATATAACTCGATAAGGATAATTTAATACGCCCTGAAAATGAAGATTGAATTGACTTGGTTAGATACGGATGTCTTCCGAGTGGATTGTTTCAAAAGAGTGAAGAAATAGACGCGGAACCTATCAGTTAACGTTTCGAATTACTGAAGCGTTCGGTGAAAAGTGTGCAGTAAGTTAAGATCTGATTTCAGTGAATTCTGACGCAAGTATTCTCGATTCTGAGGCTGCTTTTAATATTTTATTGCTCGGATGAGTTCAAATTACGTCTTTGATTCCTTTCGAATTAATTTGCCGAACTTTCCTCCGATTCTCAACGGGGAAATAAAAGTCGCTAAATACATTGTGATAATGAACTATCAAACAAATATTGGGTAAGTAAAGAAACTAATCATTAATGAATAAAACTAATGACGAGGAACAAAAGTAATGGTAAGGAAAGGGAAGATTTTTGGGAGACGATTGAATTTTTAATGCAAACTAGCTGTGAGTTTAAGTAAATCTCACTAACTGAATTATATTCAATTATCTGTTGGATAAAATTTCGGATTTCTGCAAATACTCTATGGTTAAATTCTATCCTGAGGGGTATTTGTAAGAGAATTGGGGGTGTAAATAGGTTTCCAACTCATTTATAATTCGCAGTTCAATTTACAGTTCAATTCACATCGAGTTCTGCTATACTTGACGTGGGCGATTACCAAACTCGATTACTGTTGATAGTATTTATTCTAGCTAATTTAATATTTAAGAGTTGAAAATTACAAAATTTTATGGCTTTTGATATCATATTGATAATTAACAAAAGATTCCTTCGTGCGATGAATTATGCTCTATGTGCATTAATTTATTCGAAATGTATCCACTGTCAATCAAACCATCAACCGACCACAAAAATATTACATTATTATAGACTTACAATTGACACGTTCCTCCTTAGGGGGACCAGATGTATACAATAACACCTATGTCTTTAGAAGAAGTTAAATTAATTTCCGTCACACTTGACGAAGGAGTTTATTTACTTATATGTATATTTATCGTTATAACTCTGGAACAGTCTCAGTTAGAGTCGTTCGAATTATGATCGTTAAATAATTGAGCAGTTAATTAATAAGAAATAATAATAATTAAGGAAGAGCGTGGAGTGGGACATTCATATGGAGAATGCAATGCCGAAACAGATCGCGAGTATACAAGTAATGTCGGTAAGCATTAGAAATAATAATTTTATAATAATAAAAGAGCATTCGAAATGGTTGATTTGAATATCTGCGGGTTTAGCGAGGAAAAGATGGACTTTTCAGTCGAGTGCAGAATCTCCACAGTTCGCGTATGGAATCATCTCTGATTTGCAAAAAGCAATGACGGACAGTTACTTTCTGAATGCGAAGTCCGTCATAACCAAGGACCTTTAAATAAACTCCTTTTTCGGTTGACCTTTAAGAAGATAATCTCAGAAACTCTTCGGCTCAGTTCCCATAAATTACTAAATGATATTGCGAATGGAGATTGCATAGTTCATTTTGCAAAGAAACCTATGAAAATCACACTTTTGTGAGATTATTTTCTGCTATCTTAAATCATGGAGTATAATCTTAGCTGCCATTATAATTTCCGCCCAAAGATGAAACTATTCCTAGGATCGGTTCTTCTGACGAGGAAATGACGAGTCGAATTCTGACAGTTGCACACAAAATATTGTGCACAATTTGACGTCTCATCCCCGCATTAGAAAGACAAATGGATATTTTATGGATTACTCTCTGACTTTGATTAAATTTCTTTTTATCCTTTCTCTGTCAAATTAATTTCTGATTTCTATTCGTTTTAGTGCTTTGAAAAGTTCCGCATATCAACGCCTTCAACTCATTTATACCTTTGACTTATGAATGCCATCTCCGCTTATTCGCGTGAATGTGCCCTAAAATATAAGGCCTTCCTGTTTTTGTGTGAAATTGTAGAAATAAGTGAAAACGTTTGGATTTGGAAGTACACTTTTGCGTTCTCCTTTTTGTGCGATAGCGACCGTTGGGACGGACTTTGCAGTGAATGTGATCGTCAGAAATGCGTGAAGATGTGGAGTAAAATGAGTGAGTCGTACTCATTTTATTGCGAGTGGTCTAAGAAGTAGAACTGCTGGGATGAAGAATTATCATTGCATAGAGAATGATAGTAAACCGATGTGCGGGAAACCAATAATCTACCCAAAGTTATTATGGATGAGATGACGTTGGCTAGCGATTTAGAGTTTTATAAAAAATTGACCGAATATCCTTTGATTCTGAACGTTGAAATAAAAATTGATAAATACAGTTTTAATCGATCATTCATATCCATCAATGATTTGGCCATATTTGCGATTACATTAAACCGTAAAAAGTTTGCTTGTAATCCATCAAATCAACCAATAGGAGAAAAAAGTATTATTTTTATAATTCTCGTATCATTATTTTTAAGTGAATCTAAATTCACCGTGTATTTATATGGAGAAATGCTCGGATTCAGCAAAAGACTTTGTCGTCTCGGGGACCGGTGGTTTACAACCAAATATGTATTTTATCAGAATCCCCACAATTTTGAATCAGTGTTACACGGCCAAATAAGAATATCAATTCAATTTCCTTTCTTTTGGTATCGATTTCGTGCAACTATTCTTGCGAATTTAATTTTGATGCTTTGACTCGCCTGCAGTCGAACGGGGGACAATTAGGTGAATACAATTTAGCATATTTAGTGTTCGGGGATGATATTAAACAATCTTTAACGTTTGAAAGTTGCGCGACATCTGGTTCTACAGTTTTAGGCAAACCAAACATACACAAATAATAATGACGACGGTGATAATAATAATGCCAATAATAAAAACTTTCTGCTTTATTCATGAGACGCTTGGCTTCTGCTCTATCGATCTTCCCCAGCGGCATTCCTTACCTCAAGATGACCTCTGAAAAAAAACAAGAAATAGGCGCACCCACATACCTAAGCGCTCGGCTCAACTTGTCGTAGTTCATGTTGGGTTTGGACTTGCGTTCGCCCCATCGCCTCGCCACCTCATCCGGGTCCGTCAACTTGAACTCCCCATTGGTTCCCTCCCACGTGATGCAAGCGGCGTTGGACGAATCGCTGAGCAGCTCCAGAAGAAACTGCCACAATTGGATTTGACCGGAGCCCTGCGCCACCAAGCGGCTGCTCGCCGCGTTCAGTAGTTGATACGGGTCGGCTGAAACAAATGCGCATCACGTTGAAAAAGACCCTAATTCTATATCCACGTAAATAGCTGGCAAGCCACCTTGGCATTGGGTGTAAACACCAAGCGTTCGAGTTATCTCTTTACTTTATTGTTATCTCGTATCGTTCGCGGAAAAAATGAATCCCTAAAATAATTTGTTCGCGCATCTATTTCTCTTATTTTAAGCTCATCGTCCGATGTAGGAGAAGGGGGTTGCATAATACCAATTACTGCACATGTATATTCGAAAAGAAAGAGAGATAGAAAGGGCAAGGACAAAGATAGGAAATCTCTCCTTAATAGAAAGAAGATTAGGCCATCTTTGCTTAATCACCTCTCTTTCAAGGATTCCCAACCTGCGTCAGAGAGCATTTGCGTAACGCTTGCTTTTCTATCGCAGCATTTTTAACAAATCGTATTGCCTTGCGCTGCACTTTCCGGAGTACAATTTTCTTTCGCTAGATCCAATATATTCGCCGCATATTCCAAATGGGGCCTAACTCAGGTAAAATGACATCGCTCTCTAACTTTTTCATCGCATCTTCTAAAATGCGCTTTATAAAAACGAGCTTTTTAGTCCGCAGGTTTTTCGGATACGTGTGCTCCTGTTTCAGTTACTGGAAAGAGTAATTCCGAGATATTCAACTGAATCGACTACATTTATATTTAACCCAAATCGCGTTCACGACGAGGTGCCCACGAAAGGTGATGTGTGATATAAATGAATCCTAAAGCCGAAATAGGAAAAAATAAAGCATGAACGCCAAGCGTGAAGATCGACGTGCGCCCGTCGCTTTTTATTTCACACGTGAAACAAACGAGCGTGTTCGATTAAGTAAATTCACAGTCTCACGAAAAGTGTAAAATATTCAAAATAGTTTAACTTAAAGTGGCTTTCCTCTGTAGAAACGCCGTGTTCGAATTGAACCACTCGACTTCAACGGCCGTTGGCAAATCTTCAGGTTCCATGACCGAGACACGCATCGGCATTCAATATTTTACATTTCAATCTTTATATATTTGGTCTGATCGTTATTTCGAATATATTCGGACATGACTGTATTCTTTAGTGGGTATTCTTGTCGACGGGATAAAATAATATTTTTAAACCATTATTTTAATTTTACCTTTACGTCGTTAAGGAAAAAGAATTAGTGTACATAAACCGATTAACGCCGAAATTTCGGACTCAAAATAAAACGGTGAAACAACACATTTAACTTTAATGGATCCTCTGTGCAGAGAGAGGTCGTGTGTTAAATGCACCTACATATGTACCCTGCAATTCGCCTTTTGGCGTGTGGCAGGGGGTGCATAAACTGATTCACTTATCGATTACATTCGCGTATCGTTCGCAAAAAATGCATTTTTGAAACGACTAGTTATAGTATATATTTCTTTGAATTTTCTCTCGGAATCAGAACGGCGTATGAAACGGAGAACTGGTCGTATCGGTTACATCCTCTGAAAATGTTCTTTCACCGAACTTATGAAGTAGATTAAGCCTTTGTTTAAATCTTCTACAATATGTGTGGGATTAATGGGTTCCCATTCTGCGTTCTGAATCATGCAACGCTTACTGCGACGATTTGTCGTGACAGTTTTTTACTAAACATATCGCCTTTCCTTGTACCTTTTCTAATTCCCGCTCTATATACCTTATATACTCTATATACAACTCTATACACATGCACACTCAAGGTGAGGGAAAATTGACGTCACGGACTTTTTTTTTCGTTCCTTTGATGTGTATTTTCTTTCTAAGTCAGTGAACATTTGTCTTGTTTGAACTCTAATCTTAACATCCGTGGAAATGTGTGATTTTTATTCCTTTTTATAAACGATGTATTAAATCATATGGTTAATGTATTCCTAATATGAGATTTTTTTGACTATTTTTTAGTATCCGAATAATATAGGAAACGTTTTCCTATATTATTCGGATACTAAAAAAACGGTAGTGGTTGAACCAAATAATTGAAATAATCCCTGCCGTGCAAACTGCCTTTGAGCGCGAGGCTGCGAATGCAACAGAAATGCAACTAATCCTTCTTTTCTCTGACTTAGCGAATCGTCCCGAATTGGTCGCAAAAGTCCCGAATTTTGACGGTTTATCCCGATTAGCGGTGGAATCTTGGAAAATACCCCGTATTTCTAGAACTCGTATATATATATATATATACATACATGCATACATACATACTCGTATATATACACACGAGTAAAAGATGCATGCGTACTGCAAGCTTAAATTACGATGGATTAGCTATGAAATTATACACCGCCTGCCATTCACCGACTGCAATACACCAACTGAAATACAAATTATACCATACACCACATCTCATGCACCGTCTGCCATAATCCTACTGCCATACACCTGCTGTCATACACCGCTAGCCACACATAATCGGAAATTTGCGGAGGTTTACAAATCTAACTCTACCTGAGTCGTTTCAATGCGACACTCTCACCGACTGCCATACTTTACCAACAATTTTCGGAGACTTACAAATCTTACTCTATCTGATAAGGTTCAAGATGACACCATATTCAGAAGTACCATTTATGATCTATAGGGAAGATAATAATACACCCACTGCCATACGCCAATGTATTGGCGGTATTTGGCCAATTTTATTACGGCTTGGATGCTGCTGAAATGCTATCATTTAATTATCAAGGCAAAATCGAAACGGGAAATAGCTAAAAATATTATCCGAATTGCCTGTACACTCCATATTGAGTACCAATTAACGTGCCCTGATATCGAACCAATGATCATTTTAGAAGCATTTAAACTTGTTTAAGAACTATAATCGTTAGTTCTATCCATTCGCAGAATTATAGCAATGTCGCTTTTCGGTAAGTGCCAAGAAAAAAAATTGAAAAAGACTTCCTGTATATTCCTTATGGGCACTATTTGATGCCTCCTAGAATCGAACTTGTGACCAATAGGGCAAAAATCTTTTCGGCATGCGATAGAAATCCACATTTCCTGTCGATGTGGTGAATTTCAAAATTCTATCTTAGTGGAAAAAACCCTAAACTAATTTTTGTAAATTCGTCCTTACGAATTGTCCTAGGATCAAATCTGCGGCCTCTAGGAGAAAAATCGTTACGCTATACGATAGAAAGCAACATCTTCAAACGACTCCGTGTATTTCAACATTATATCTTAATGGAAAATACCCTAAACGAATTTCTAAAAGAGTTCTCAATATATTTTAAATGGGAAAAGTACCTTTGGTTGTGCCTATTATTCCCGTCGATTAAACCGAGGTTTGCAGAGCCCAACTTTTCGTTTGAAATTTCCCGCAATATTAATAACATTTCAGATTTAATATCGCTGCTTGAGATTTTTCTCCGCAGAATTGGAACTGAGATCCAAAAAGTCTTGCTGTCCCCCATATTTGGCGTATTTTTATATATTCAGCCTGCGAATCAACAGTGGCATGTGGAAACAGTGCGTTTTCATCATTATCTACCTCTGTTAAATTCCAATTCGCTGCACAATAAAGATTTTAGTTATTACCTCCCAGTGGCGTTCGCTGTTTGCTGTAATTCACGTCATCGTAGAGTTCCTAAGCGATGAGTTTTTGGGCTTCCGTCGGAATTCTTCTGCGAATAGACTGAATCATTTGACTCTCAGACAACGGAAAGAGCGCCTTTTTCACTGTATTATTCGAAGCATTTTAATTCGTATAACGAACTTAGTGAAAACTACCGTCATACATGACAAAACTCATTACATTTATTTTTAAAACTTATTTGTTATTGTATACATATAGTCCTTCTAAGCATAACGGGGTCATTTTTATGCAGTAATTTGACATATTTGTGATCGGTATATGGTTTGATTGATATCGGATAAGTTTAGAATAAATTCATTCATTGTAAAATGTATGAAATTTAAGTCATTATTTGTCAAGGATAACTATGAAACGAACATTCAAACAAATAGGTATTGTAATTTTCAACTTCTGTCCTTAAAATTAAGTAGGATTTCTTGTAAAAATACTGTCATTTTTCTAACCTCTTTCATCGTTATACTTACGATATAATTTTATGAATGATAACTTATTGAGCTCGGAATCGATATTGGGGTTCGATAAAATGCCTGATGGAGCTCAATGTATATTAATTTGTAAGTCTATTATAACTGAATAATCAACATTTTCTTACCCTAAATCATTTATAAATACTAATCAGGATAGACTTCAAGCAAAGAATGTTGGTAGAATTCCGAAAATTTATAGATTAGATTTCGATGAATATCATACAGTTCGTGAGATTTTCATAAACTCACAGCTTTAAGACCTCGTTTAAATTTCGTTAGTCTCTCAGAAATCTTCCCTTTTCTCATTACATTATTTCTTCGTCATATTGATCGCGTCAAATAAACATATAAATGTCCTTTAGTAAATCGGCAGATTAATAAACGGCCCCACGTGGCTGTGTGTTTGTCCCTGCGATTTGTACATCGTACTTTGCATACACTCGAATCTCAGAAAATTGCTTACTGTTCACAAAGAATTTCATTAGTTCCTACTATTGATTCTGTATTATATAAATTATAATTTCATTTTTGCGTAATTTTGTTGGAGATGAGTCATAATTTTTTCACTTTTATTTAACATTTTGGAGGCTTAATCAATACTTAGCCTTATCAGAAAAGAGATTCAGGCAAAAGTGAAATAAATGTATAACTATCAAAGTAATTTTGTTAAGCACTTAAGTTAACCACAAAATTGAAAGTACATAAATAAGCAGAGCGACAAAACTAACCGATGAAACTCTTTGGAGTTATCATAAATAAGAGGAGGAAACTGAAATGTAATGAAGCGATGGATTTGCATCCCGAATCCTTTTTCCTTTGCTCATAATAGAAAAATTAGATATTTTTACGCTCAACCTTAACAGTGAGAAAACGTGATCGATTTCAGTTTAAGTTTGCCTCACGTCCCGTTTCGACTGTCCCGGTATCAACGCATGGTCCCGGTTCTCTGGTTTGAAAGAAACATTTGGAGAAAGAGCATATTGCACCCAATGCAATTAAATGTTATTCTCTTAAAGTAAAATTTCATCGGCAGAAATAATCTGAACAAAAACTTCCGTCGTGACTCATTTTGAGTGTTTGGAAAGCAGACGAAATTGAGAGTATGTTGGAGAGAGCGCCGTGAATGCAGGCAATGAGGAATGCACTCGTTCGTCACACGAAGCACACGTGCGTAGGCGCAGCATTCCGAGAATTTGTCTGATTCGACCATTTTCGTGGAACGAGTGTGGAATTCCCAGCGAAAGTGGTCGGACAGATCACTCAATGAAACACCTCATTCATGTCGAATTCATAACCAAACGACAACACTCTTTTACGGTGAGTGGGCGAAACTCTTTCACGGTGAATGGGCGAAACCGGAAAACTCTTAACAATCTGACCAGAATGTGTACCTGTTTGATGCACCGAATATGCGTTTCTTTTTGGGCCTAAACTCTTCTATTTGCTTAAAGACATTCAGAATGCATACGTATCTTTATATCCTCATCTTATCAACAATAGAATCTCATGGAGCATGACAAACTTGACATGGGCCACGCACATCCGTAATACATATATGAGCACTTAAGATACTCGGATTCGTGAAGAGAGTAGGAGCGAAGAAAGTTACGTTGCGTTAGTTGGTCCTCACCTTGAATACGAGAGTAGTGTATGGGCTGACAAGAGTTTTATGCGGGAATTAGGAAACGTACATCAAAAGGTAATGTTTCGTAAAAAATTGTTACGGCAAGTCAGTTAGCGTTACACAAATGCTTCAAGACACAAGATAGGAGTCTCTAGAATATTGAAACAAAGACTTAATTTGATTAATAGGTGCAGAGAAATACATTCCTAAAAGATTATGCGTCCTCCATTTTACATAGGTCGTTCTGATACTGTGCGAAAAAACAGAAATAGAAGTGATGGTGTGAGCCGAATTAACATCCGAGAGCCGCCTAAAAGAAACAAACAGTGGTTGTGTTTTTCTGACAGCATAAGTCATACAGTCAAAGTGGCGAAAATACGAGTCTGCTTTTGAAAATATGGAATGATGGGCCACATTTGTGAAATGAGTTTTAGAAATGTTTAGGAAATGTGTGGATATATTAATGGGTCTCTAATTGAAACAGAGATTCATTCCAGATACACCTTCGAAACCCATCTTAGTTCTTTCGGAACTTAACCTCCACACATATTCACTTCTGATCATTGAATTTCCCTCTCTTTCCATTTTATTTTCTCATCGTAAAACCAAGAAGTGTCGACGGCTTCTGAGGTGGAGGATTTAGTTCTTAAAATAAACGAAGCGTCATATTACATTTAATTATAAAGCTTTTAGTAATACTGGGAGCTTTCGCATTAGTGTCAATTTATTAAACTTCTATATAAACTTAATTTCCTCATCAGTAATAATCTTTCGACATATCATCATTTACTTGCAATTTCCTCTCTTTTTAGTCTTTCTAAATCAACTCCAACCTAAGGGAAAAGACGACTTTCAACTCAAGAATCACTCGTCATTCGGACAATTCGCTCAAAGATGTTTCAACCAAAGACGGTTTTTCCCAGAAAATTTTCACCAAGGTTCTTTTCACCCCATTGCATCATTTGGTATTCCCAGGAGAGTTTTCAGCGACCTTTTATAACTTACGCGATTCGTTTCTAGGCAACAGAGGAAGTACAGCGTGTTGGAAATGAGACACATCGTTATATAAACCAAGGAAATGCACGAAAACAGCAATGAAAGAGACGAGCTCACGCGAAGCATTTCAGGAAGGCTTTGAAGGAAAATGTAGCAACGATTCGGTTGGAAAAGCCGACAATTCGGATTCTAGACAAACCAACAGCGTCTTCTAGTTTGTAACGCCACTCTTGAAAAACATTTTCCTACTGCTTGCGGTGATGCAAGTACAATGTCAAGTACTGTATGAATCGGGGCGTAGCAATGTCTACTTTCAAATTCAGACTCAAAAGAAAATGATTTTTGTATTTTGAGACAGATTTTCTCTGCAAGCTGCCTTTCGGCGTGTACAGATTACTTTCGCGTATCTTTCGCGGAAAAAGATTAATTCTGAAACGACTAGTTCTAGCATCTATTTCTCTGACTATTCTCGCAATGTCCGTTCACAGTATGTAAAAAGATGGACAAATAATATCGGCTACATCTTCTAAGAACGTATGTGCTTTCTTTGATATCATTAAGTAAATTAAGCCTTTGTTTAAATATTCCAGAGATTTTCATCGTGCGTCCCCAAGTATCTGAGTAATGATTTTTTGTATATTTTATACGAAATGTGTGGCCTTTGGCTGTACCTTTTCTGATTCTCGAATAGAACACAATTCGACTCATACACAACATGCACACTCAAAGTGAGGCAAAGTAATATCGCTCATGAACTTTCACCACATCACATATTTTGTGTTAACATTCGAGCGAAGGGCAAAAAAATATTACAGCTATGACGATGGAAGAAAACTCTATTCTAGCCTTAATCAGGAACAACCGGGATTCTAACCTTGGACGTGGGAGTTGGAGGACAATGCGATTTCGCCACAGGGGTGAGCAATCAGTTTTTGAAATGTGTGTCACTGACGATTGCTACGAAATTGTGTCTGATTCCTGACAAAAAGAAGAGGAAAATCTGCAAAGTGCTGATGCAGCATATTCTTCAAATGAACGTCAGTTCAGTTGAAATGAGAATCTCTGACTGCGCATAATTGAGAGAGTTTGTTTCGATGAAATGGGCCTCCCTCGATAGAATCATCCTCACTCTCTAATACTGTGATCCAGAAGTAGCCCTCGTGATAAATGCTACGCAAATCCGTAATTTACGCGGATACCCACGATTATTCCATTAATGAAATCTGCTTCATTGAAAGTGATAACTCTTAGCGAAGCAAATTTCGATCCTCAAAAGGCTTTCGTCGTAGTGTTTAGTAATATTACAAATTTCAGTCTTTTATGAATTTTCTCTGTTTCTCAGTGGTAGAACTGTCCTATCCAGTTTGTGTTGTTGCCCTTTCAGGAACTGTTTATACGAGTTGCTACGGTGATCTTTCACTTTCTTATTTTCCCCAAATGCAGTGTTCTCGAATTCGCTCCCTTCTCGATTCGTATTATTTACTATTTTAGGCGATTGTGGGCGAATATTTGAGCAGATCTCGAGTGTCTGAACTCGATCCAATGTATAGATAAAGTATTCACGTCGTCATCAATACATTTTTTATGTCTCCGTAACCGCCTTTACTATGTACTTTACTAACGATGCGAACTGCGATTCACAATCTTTATCTTGTTTTTATTGTTTTTTCTCTTTTTTAAATCCCAAAAGCTTTTTCTTTAAATCTCCCTATGACATAGGGCTAGAACTAGTCTCAATTTCACCCTGAAATGAAGCCGTGTCATTATTTTTATAGCAATCGTTCTTATAATTTGTCGACGAAGTCTTTTTAAGGCTTCTTTCGTCCGATCGGAGGCACAGCTGCCAAACTCATGAAATGTATGCGAACATGAACTCTTACATTTGGCCTCTTAATTGGTGTCCTATTAAAAGGGTCTAATTATTAAAACACGTCGCATTGAGCCGAATCTGGCGCAAGGAGTTCTCCTTTAAGTTACTCTGAGTTTATCCAATTTACCGCCCATTGTGAGGGAGGACAAAAGAAGCCAAACGGTCCGAGATTACAGTTCGGTGGGGCTTCCCCACTGGAGCTGTTATCGCAAATGAAAAGGGCGATCCAAGGCGATGCTCTGCTAAACGGCCGATATTTTCCACGATGAATCACCACTTCGTCTCTCAATATACGACTTTCTCTGGTGCGAAATCCCCTAATCTGTAAAGGACCAACGCCATATCCGTTGTCATGGTCGCCAATGACCAAAACGAATTTCTCACCTGAAAATTGCCTCAATTTGACATGATAACACACTTGTTGGCGTTGAAAGTACTTCTTTCAAGTTTAAAACCTTACTAGCTGTTGAGTGCCCGTTGATTCTCAACTTGGAAAATAGAAGTCGGATTAAATATAGTATACCTATTTGTACGTAAGAGAAAATAACATCTCGCAACTTAGTTTAATGCAATGTTACAGGTTATCGAAAACAAAAATTTCAATCTAATAGAAGTTCTCATAGTTTGAAGTCGAAATCCATAATTAACAATAATTATGTGAATCGTAAATTATAACAGTCCGATTTGATTGACAAAATGTTACTCCTCCATCTCCATTGATTCATTACGGTGCTACGATTGTTTGTTGCTCCTGCAATTCATCACTACAATTTGTTCGTGACTGTAATAGTTAAAATTTCTGAATAATTTCTTCCTCTTCATATCGTCAATTGTTCCTAAGTGGGCCTAAATACACAATGTATTCTTATGGGAAAATACATGAACTCGGAATCGACAATCGCATTGGTCGTCAGGGGGACGGGTTGTTTACATCCTCAAAATTTCACAAAACATTCGTATATTTTATCTAAATTCTTGCAACATCGAAAGGATATCGATATTCCACGACCATAATTAGAATCTGTATTCAATTTCCATCTTTTGGTACTTACCTAGATTTTATACGACTACTAGTAAACGCCCCCGTCAAGCATGACGGGACTTAATTTAGTTTAAAAATAAATCTATTATCGTAAATATCTGGTTCTCGTAAGCACAAGAAAATTCTGCCGTAAGATCATAATAATTCAATATAAATNGGACTAAATTTAATTTATTTATAAGATACAAACTGAAGTGCCCGTTGATTCTCGAGGGGGAAGATAGAGATAGGACTTTATAAGAAGACGCATTTGTATATAAGAGAAATAACATTTCTCACCTCAGTTTACTTTAATTGGTTATCGAGGACAAAAATTTCCAATCTAATCAAAGTTCTCATCGTTCAAAGCCGAAATCTACCATCAACGATGAGAATGTGAATATTTATGGATAGTTAAAATCTGTGAAAATTTTCCTCCTCTTCGTATCGTCAGTTCTTGCCATTGCTCCTAAATGGGCCTAAATACATATGTATTCTTACGGGAAAATGCATGAATTCGGAATCAACAATCGCATTGGTCGTCAGGGGGACGGGTTGTTTACAACCTCAAAATTTCACAAAACATTCGTATATTTTATCTAAATTCTCGCATCATTGAAAAGATAGCGAAATTCCACGGCCATAACTAGAATCTGTATTCAATTTCCATCTTTTGGTACTCGTCTAGATTTTATACGACTATTCCTTCTAATTTAATTTTGCAAAAGAAATAAAGTCTGTAACCGATAAATATGAACATGTATTTCTTATGGAAATCCATCCGAACGATTTTGGTTTAAACCCAGCAAAGTTATCGAATAAAAAGGTTACTTACTCTGGGCTTCAGAGAACACGTATGCGAAGTTAGACGCAAATCGGACAAACGGAATCCAATCTCAGACAAGCAAACACAAAAGCACATAATAAACAAAGCATTTTTGTTTTCTAAATATGATCGAATTTGGATTGAAGGCTCCCGTATTGCGACCCCTAATCTTTTCTGCTTTTCCCTTCAAATCCTACGCTTAGCCTATTTCCACGTTTAAAAGAAACGCCGCCGAATGCAATATATAACGTCAGACAGAAGCTAATGAGGTGAATTTTGTCGAAGACGACTAATTGGGATTGAAATGTGGCAAAATTTACTATTCTGACATAACTCTAAGTTCGAGAAAATCGGTGCATCGAACTGAAGAATTTCAGACCGGAGAAGAACCAAATAGAAACCGAGAAAAAGCGTTGCTTTTGCCGAATAGAAAATCGATACATCAGTTTTCCCGATCCAAAAACGGAAACCAATATTTTTATGTTCCAATTTTCTATTGTTTCGTGTTAGGAACGAGAAAAAACCTGTTAGACGTTTTTTCTGGTAATTCTGGCTAATTCGGTGTTTACTCTGAACCGAAGCTAAAAACAGAACTTCGAAAATTGGAATTATTTCGGTTGCAAGAAACGCAAATTTTAACGTAAAATAATTTTCATTTTCAAGAATTTCATTTCAAAGGTACAATCCAACCCTTAGTATGCTTTTATAGATTTGAGAGGGAATCCCACTTAGCAATCCGCAATTGCAGGACTCTTTTGTTCATGAAACAGTGTCGGAAGCAAGGTTTAAAGAACACACTTGGACGGTGGGTTTTCTTTTAATTTGGTAGTTTTTATATACACTTAGAGAAATTAACTAGTTACTTCTCAGTTTAGGATGCACGCTTCGTATTTACGTAATAATTTATGAAAGTAAAACTTTAACTTTGTTGAAATCCGTTGCCAGGGGAATACATTAGCCGAATGGCGGAAATCAGTTTGTGATCACCGTTTTCGCCTTTCTAACTTGAATGCATGTCAGTCTACTGATTATAAAGAAACCATTCCTGAATATTACGTCAGATGGCACCAAAACGTTATTTGGTCGAGGCATAACTACTTTTGAAACAAAACTGGACCTATTCAAAATTTCTAAAAATATTCATATTCGTAGTTCAAATTTTAGCGAAAAAATTATTGAAATGTATTTGGGGATTTGGGTAATTTAGGTGATTATGCTTTTCCCCGTTTTATCGAAATCATGAAATACCGTCGGATCGATGAAAGGCTCGTAGTCGAGCCTAGGATTGAATTTAGAGGTGGCGTTCGTTGAGCACCAAAGTGGTGTTCCACAGAACGCCTATGTTTAATAGCAGTTTTGAGAGACGGCGATATCGTGTTTCCTTCTTTTAACCAATAAAGCATACATGTAATCCGTAATATATGTGGAAAAGCACTTCAGAAACTCGGATTCGTTAAGAGAATAGTCGGTCGGAAAAAGTGCGTGAGCGATGTTACGTTGCTTTGGTCAGACCTCACCTTGACTATACATACAAGTGTTGTATTTAAGAATTAGAAAAGGTATCGAAAAAGGCGATACTTTTCGTAAAACGTTGTTATGACAAATCAGTGAGTGTTACCCAGATTCTTCAGGACGCAGGATAGGAATCGCCGGAAGATTCAGACAAAGTTTTCGTTACCTGTAGAGGTTGTTTCTTTTACAAAATTAAATTAGAAACAATGGTCCTACGAAATTGAGACAAGTGTCTAAAGAAAGGAAAATGATCATAAAATATTACTTTAGTCGTGAATCATTCATATAATTTCGTAATAGCGAGAACTTCGATAAAACACATGGAACTTTCGTAAATTTTTTCGGAAATAAACAACCCATTCCTTTGACGACCAAAGTAATTGTTGGGCATTGATTTCATGAGTTATCTCATATAAAAACACGAGGATAATCAGTTAGTTTACTTTCCCATAAGAAATGTTCGTAAAGTAGGCTTTCATGTCTGGAAAACAAAAGAATAAATATTAAATGGTAATATTGAGTTATTATGATCTTAGGACGAACTGTTTCTAGCTTAGGAGNCGTTTATTAGTAATATAATAAAGTTAATTCCCACTCTTTCTCTCTCAAATTTTGTAGCTATGCTACAGTGGGCGTAATTGCAATTCCACTAATATAAGTGCAGAGCTATTTTATATTGCCACAGTTATACTCTAAGTAATTACTACTCATCCACGTGCAATAACACTCCTTCATATTCCTAGAAGACCCAATATAATCCGCCATTCCAATATGATACTGTTTTAACCATTCCGTCATTCACGCATTTGTTTTGTTCTCCACACTCTGTGCACTTCTGTTGTGTTCGTAGTATTCGGTTTGCGCTTTCGCTGAAAATAGATTTTGCTTGTCCACCATTTCAGCCTACATTACATATTCTATGACGGCAATATGACGTCGCTTTTGACAAATAACCAACATTGACGGAGTTCGCAAATATTTGCCTCGAGTTGTATTTTCAGTATTGAAGAATGCGTAACAATGTGAGAAATAAGTGTGGCCTCTTTGGAAACGCGTGCCTTCGCCACCACACGGCGTGCAATTCAAAGAAAGTGTTTGATCCGCAGAAATGGGGATAAAATGTGCCGAATTTAATGGCCCATATAGTGATCGCCATGTGCATGGATACCATTGGACAGCGAGCCTAATACGTTACAACTATGAATACTTTTCCTAATATTATATAAATGGCCCCGAACTACTTTATACAATAATCGGAAACTCTCAGGGTTTTACAGAATGTTATAAAGCAAACATCTCTAACATTTCGAAGTCATACATTAATTTATACTGAAGATTTTCTTCAAATTGATAACGAATCCAATTTTTTGGTACGACTTTTGTTTACCGTCTCACTAAACTTATAATAATAACACAAATTAAATTCTGGGCAATTTGAGCCTAGTTACTCTCTTCATACATAGAACCCTCTGTCACAGATAGGTTTAAACAAAGAGCTTTTGGGATTAAAGCAAGTGAAAATGTAATAGAAATAAGGAAATATTTTACGAGTTTCAAAATGCCCGCTTAACTACCTAAATATCAATTGGATTGGATTACCTAAATATCACCTAAAATACCCAAGTCTGCTCTAAGGAAAAAATAATGAAAGGCTGGTGGAGAACGCTCAGGTGCGTGAAAAACCGGCGAAACAGACAGACGCGACTAATTTAAAAAGAAAAGGCAAAAATAAGATAAAGGAAAGTTGCAACAACGCTACTGATGAAATAGACAATATAAATAAGCAGTAAAACATGCACATAAGGGCAGGTGATGAATTTGAAGTGTAAGAGATAAATTAAATAAGAATTGAAAAAGAGGAATCGACGATTGAAGACGATTCACTGAATTTTTCGACCAAAAGTATGACGGCTGAAATCTTTAGTTTCTAAGAAAATTTAAAATTTTTCTCCTTACTACGGCTGGTAATTAACCTTTCGCATAATATTGCTTTACCCGCCGTTTTTTCTTTTTGAATGAAATGTCGCCCGAAAGTAAGAGAAGCACATGCGGTTGTACTTCGCGGAAACGAAAGTGCTATTTCAACTCCCTCGAATATTTTTAAGAGGCACTTTTAGATGGAGTCTCTAATTACTTAGACTTAGGATGAAAATATTGAATCGCCCTTACCGTGCACAAATGAAATATCATGGCTTTCTAAGAGATTTGTCAATATTATAATTTATAACTATTTCACAGAAAAACGAATGAACTTTAATTTAAAGATTAACAGTGAGTTAGCAATCGCTTAAATATTGTACTTGTGTTATTTATTCATCGCCGAGTTTCGTTACATGGAGTAGTCATTGGTCTTTGCTCTTTTTCTTGAACGTAGCGATTTCACTCACTGAATGGCCTTTCCTCGCCTGTCTTGCGGATGCCCTATCCAACCTATCTTTCACTCTCGATTGTTTTCAAGAAATACCAAGGAAAGCCTTAAGTATAGATCAATACATAGAGTTATACACTTTAGTTCGTTCAAGAGCCATCCTCATTTTTCGATCTCTTAGCGTGGCACGATTGCCTTCTGAGGAATATCACCTAGAGTATATAAAAGTGGAAACAGCGGTAGGCACGTAATGTAGCGTTTTCTGCATCACTCAAAGAATAATTTGACGACGTCTCCCTGGGAACGCTAGGAATCTAAGTATAGACTTATCTGTAGGATATTCTGAAGAGAATTTCTGAAGAAATCCCTTCTTCTGAAGAGATTTGATAGCAGCTTACGATGCTCGCCGCAGTTCTAATTTATGAAATATTCTTTTTTTTAAATTCGGATGCTAAATATTTAAAATTGAAACTGGAGTCGATCATTGGTCGTTTTCTGTCGAATATAATTTAAATAATGTAGAAATTAATTAAGAAATGAAGAATACAGCATCTCTCTCTCACCCATCGGCAATCCACTCCCTCTCATTATTCGCTCTTCCTTCTTCCTATCCGACTTACAATTCCACTCACGCCACAATCGATCGCCTCTCCAGGTCCACGTTTCACACCCTTAAGAAAAGTCACAATACCTGAATCCACGTTTCACATTCTTACATAATGTCACTTACAATTATAACACCTCGCATATTCGCTAAGGAAAAAGTGCGCTCGATCCTGCATACCGTTGTAGAACATGGCGAATTTGCTCCTCCGCATGGCCTCTTCGGCACACCGCGCACTGCTCAAGAAGCCCTCCGGAGGCAGAGGAGCCGGGATCTTCCACATCACGCGTCCGCACCACTCAGCCTCTCTCATCTTGTGGACCGCCGCACTTCTTCTGCTGGACCCCTCTTTGGGGCGCGCGCAATACCTTCTGCTCCGCCCACTCCAACCCAACGCCAGCGCATCTTTTGCGGATGTAATGCGATTCTTCCGATTTTCACACGCGGAATAAGAAAATACGAGCATCGCAGAATGGCATTTTAAAAGGTGAAAGAATAAAAGTACAAGTTTTCCAGATGAAATGCTGATGTAATTTCTCGGTCATTCTAAAAAGCGCATCCCCACTGATTCCAATCTCAGGTTGCATCTTCTGTTTTATCCTTACACTCTCCGTTTTCCCTTTCCGATTTATTTTTCTGATCTTGATTACATTCTCGATTAAAATGCAAGTTAAGATCCTATGGACGTTGAAACACGTTGAACATCAAATAGAAAATACAAAAATTTCGGACAGCGTGAAGAAGAATCATGTTAGTAGCGACGGAGACTTATTGCTGGAACGAGTAGTACTCATGATATCAGTGATATCAGTTCCAGCCTGGTTGAGGTGATCTCGGACGTTCCGCAAGGCATCATAATCCGACCATCACTATTTTTAGTATACGTCAACGAGCTTATTAACAATATGGATGGTAAAATTAGGATATTTACGGACGACACGGTCATTTATAGGGAAATTGAAAGCAGCAAGGATAGATTATCCCTATCCAAAGACTTAGAATTATGAAATGATTCGATGGTTGGCATTTAGAGCTCAAGGAAGACAAATTTTTAGCTTAACAACTTCTAAGAAAATATCTTTTTAGAAGGCGATGTCGTGCGCTACCTCCTTGTTACATAGACCGTTCCGATTCTGCGAGTAAAATTGGAGAAATAATTGCTAGAGCCAATTCAAGAATTCTTTAATTCCTCGTACGAAACGGCAAATCAGTCGAATAGGGAAGTATGCATGGTGCATGCACCCCCTGACGCACTCCGATATGCGCCTTGCACTTGCAGATTTAGATGTAAACTGTCCGGAAAGTTCAAAAGAGTTCGCACGTCCCCTTGTCATTGCCAACTTCCGCTAATTCGATGCGCGTATTCGTCGATTGACTTTGATAATTCCTCAATTCCGACAGACGTGTTCCTTCCATTACTAACATTGCAAAGATTTACTGATTTACTGACTAATTATTAAGGGAGTTTCCACGGAATGTTAGATTCAGAAACCTTTCGGACGAAATTGTAGTTATGAGCTCTAAATCACTCAGTTAAGATACAATGTAAAAGATTTAGTTGTGGATTATATCTTCTCTGGAATATGGAATTGAATAATGAGATGTAGAAAAAAAAGCGAATTCGCAATTTTCCTGATAAAATTTGACTATACCCCGACCTTTTTTATTTGAGTAATGTTAATAAACGAAGAACCTTCGTCTCTTTTATGCAATAGCATCATTCTCAAGAGCATCCCTCTTTTCATCGCACATTCCGGTTTAAACATCCATGAAAACCGCGCCGGTAGAATTGTCGCATCTTTTTATGCTCACCCAAGATGAAGTTATTCTAGAAATCGGATATCCTTCCAAAGCTAAACTTATGTGTTCATTCCACCGAACCTTTTCGCAACTCTTTCCTTTGTTTCTGTCGCCTGAACTGCTTTCTCTAAAATGGACACATTATCACTTTAATCGATGAAACTTCTGCTCCTCTTCTTACTATTTCTATGCGGTGCGGTTAATCACTTCAGGAAAACTGAAATATACTTCAAAATTTGTTGGACATTTTCTATAATTTGATACTCGAGTCTTCGATGCGCAAATTAACGGCAGATTCGATCGTTCGATGGCGTAATTCTGTTTTTGCTCCGTTCTGAGTTATCGCTGTTTTATTGAAACTTTACAGAAAGAGTCCGAAATATTGAGTGAATTTGTCTTTTGGTGTTTTAGAGAGAAATATTAATATAAAATGAGTGAAAATATATCTTTCATTTACTTTTGACTGAAGTTGCTGAATAATGGCATTGATTTAGGTCTCTCCTAATGGAATGCTACGAAAAGTGTTACTCGTAGATTCATTGTCCTTCCTTACGTGGACTGGTTCCGCATATAACATTCTGTCTCAGTTAGGAAGGTGAAGAAAATACCTCACTCCTCATTATGCCTAGTAAGCCTCATTTTCCTTTCCTTGCTGCCAATGGTAGAGGGTTTGAGGTCCCAGCCGGCATTCGGGTTGAATATTTTTCAGGCATTAGGCGAATTTTGCTGCAATGAATTTATTGTTTTTGTAAATATCGGAATAAATGAAAATGTACACAGTATCGAGGTTTAACTCTTGGAGTGAACAGTGAGGATTCCCAGTGTTGATCGCGTTGAATAGATAAGCTGCTGGAAGATGGCTGCAGAGAGGCGGTCCTTGTTGGCGCCGTCGTGGGCGGGGCTTCGCACGCAGAGAACGCCCACTTCTCAAGAAGAAAGCATCAAGATTACGTCACCTTGGAAACATCTTAGTCTAATCAAAGGCGGATTAGACGGGGCTAAAGGAGAAATTAATAAAGGACGGCGCGTAAGTCAGGTGTGCGGAGAGAGAGAGAGCAGAATCTAAACGAAGATGCGGACGTGAATATTACTGCAGAAGAGGATTCTCCTGTTTGAATGAGAACTAACCGTTGCTGCGTGACGTTGTGGTTTGATTGATGGCTTGAGAGTGATTCAGATGCTGTGGTGGGTAAGTGTCATCGAGAGGAATCCGAGTTAAAATTAAGATTCTTCTGTACAATTAGGAAATAAGTGTAACATCTCCGCAATATTTTTCAGAAGAATGAAAGGGGACTTCAGAGTCCGCCGTAGGAGCTCTCGGGGAAATAGATCGATGGAAATTTTTAATAGAGCTGTTTTTCGGTAGAATATGGAACATAAAATGCTTTTGAATGAGAAATCGATGTAAATGTACCGGCAACATGATTTCGCTGCAGTCACTTTCAGACTGAGCCATAAGATTCCTTCGTCCTCTCTCGAGAATATTCCAACTTATCCCAAACCTCTACTGAAGTCTTCGATGATGACAATACTTGCAGTAAAAATTCCTCTCTTCACACTCCGATTTGCTGTCGTCAGCTGCGAAAAACTTTTACCTCTGATCAGTCCTCTCATGCTGATCATAAAATCCTCTCATGCTGATCCATAATACTTTCTTGTACTTTTTATTCCAACTTCGATTTTCACAATTTCAGTAAGTTTTACGCATAAAGAACCGAAAACCAACAAATTCTATGGGCTGATGTTCTTCCGGCGTCTTGAGTGACTGCGTCCACCCTATGCGGCACTACATCTAGTATTTGTGCCTTTTCTATAGAAGGATAGACTCTCCAATAATACCACTCAAGTGGTTTCCATATTAGGTCTTCACATCTTTTACTTTGTGCTATCTGTAGGGTTGCACAGGGTTCTCAGATCCCCTTCTTTGTGGGTGTTTTCCTGCTGTAGGTATTCTATTCCTAAGATATTACTTATGTATTTACATACAAAAATTCATGTGCTTTTATTGATAACATTGACGATAAGTTAGATGAAAATTTAATCTTAATCTCACCTTAATAAAGAATGAAACAATTGATCGAATGCGAAGTTTGAGCGTTCGTTACGAGGAAAACGATTTGTGATAAACTTGCGCTGGAAAAAAATCTACAAATAAAATGAAAAGAATCACTCGCGCATGACTTCCGTGCTCTCTCACAATTCACTCGCTCAAATTCATAAAACAGGTTCTTTCAAAGATCCGCGAGAGTACTTTCTGTTTTCCGGTTCAAGTTGGTGATGTCCTAAAGATATTCGACTACTTTAACGTTCACACAAAGGCGGCGCATAGAAAAATCCCAGCGGAAGAAGTGTGCGCCACTCGACGAAGGGTCTCTGTAATCCCCGAGCGCCGTCTGCCGCAGGGGTGTAAACTGCCCACTTTACCCTTTTTCCATTGTCATCATACGACTGTCGCCAGGGATCAGCATAATAAATTAAATGGATTATTCCCTGTTGCTAACCAAAACTCCCTCTGGACAATAGTCTCACTTTTTCAATTGCCGTGAAAGGAGACGCTCATATAACCAACAACTCTCCGTTGTCCAAAAAGCGGAATTATATGAGCACATTTTTTCAAAGAATACACTGATTCTGCGTGAATAACTCGCTCCACTGGACTACACTCGACCACTCACTTTGCGACGTTGCTTCCTTTACTCGATAAATATCGAGTAAAACTATTGTTTTATTACTTCGTTATACTTAAAAAAACTATTGTTTTATGATTTCGTTCCTCAGCTTACTTTGGTCACAAAACATCAGTAACAAATAATCATGCATATTCCGTATGCTGACATAGTGAATATTCATTACTAGTTAATAGTTCGCATTGCCTTTGATTATTATTATCTTAGCAGCAACAGTCTACGGAAGTGTCAAAAAAACACGCAAAGCGATTTGCAAATAAGGAAAGACTCCGATTAATTCTCTAAAAGTTATATTCCAAAACCTGAAGAGGATTAATTCTTGGCACTGGAAAAGCTTTTATTAATTCCAATTCTTCGATTAAATCCACTGCACAAATATTTCCTTCTCGTCTTCTGTCATCCATAATTCTCCTCTCTAACGGTTTGCCAATCTTTAATTTCACACTATAATCTTTCCTTTATAAGTCTTGTGTATCACACAAATAATGTTGTTGTAATAATAATAATGCTTGGCTACGCTTCTGTTGCCGCCCTTTAGATGTCGCCGCCATGCACCCCTTGCACCCATAGGACCTCCGTATATACATACATCTACATAAGTACCCTGCAAGCCGCCTTCCGGCGTGTGGCAGAGTACATACAGAGTGAAATAGTTAGAGAATGGGGCTTCATACGCAAAACGGTTAGGAGGTAATTTGCTGTCGCCTAACTCACTGCTCCGCAATCACCCATCAGTACAATTGCAACACTTTTCATACCATTTCAAGAGGAGCGAGCAAGATGAATTCAGTGTCGCTCCTACCTCAGTAGATTTCGTATTACCACTACTATGAGCAGCACAAAGTAAAATGCTACGTTATAGCCATATTTACTGTACGAAACACTCAACTGACTGAAGGTTGGGATCGAATATAAAATCTGTTATTTCATCAAATCCGATTCGCCTTTGATATTTTGCTTCATTTCTTTTCTGGTGACAGTTTGAGGGAGAATATCGAGTACCGAAGAGCGTATTTCAATATTTATAGACATTTCTCACGTTCAGCAGAGGTTGTGTTCTGAATAATCAGTTCTAATTCCGTTGAAATTGCGCTTTTCCCGTTCAGCCACTTTTAGTCTTTTGTTCGCTGAGAGACTTAAGTCATTACCCCGGGATTATTGCACCGCTACTTCTTCAAACGGAATATTGCATTGAATTCAGATCCCACGGAAGGAGTTTTATACCATAATCGGAATACATTATGTATATTTTGTAATCGTAGCTGATCTAATGTATGTTTCCTGGTACCAATTCAGTTGTCTCAAGAAAAAATCGTCCGGAAAACAGAAAACTCTCCTTTTAAGGAAACAGTTTTGACAACTCGTGATATTCTCTGAGGAATGCATTAAATTGCCACTATGATGTGAATTTTACAATAAACCGAAGTTATGGATCTTCTTCAGTTATCAATCCTTGGATTGGTCTGTTGCTAGAAGTCATCCTATCTTCCCAGGTTTTCTTCTTAATTCCGTATAGTTAGTAAAGTCTTCCATTAGCTAAGACGTGTTCTGAATCACTTTGTCTCCGTCATTTGCTCCACTTCCTCCTTCCTCTTAATTTCTTCACAATGCTCTTGTGGCGTACAATATGTCCCATTAGTCTTATTTTCCAGTTTATTTTACTTTTCCAGATGGTATTGTTTTCCTCTACCCTCCGATAGTTAGTTATCGATATCGGTCGAAATTCGTCCGACTTACTTCCTTTTCTCGGCACTGGAGTGGTGTTTGCACTTCCTTCATCCAGACCGTACGTTCGTCGAAACATTTCTTCGAGAAAACAAGAGGGAAGTGAAGAAGCTCATTTGTCAAGTGTAGATATAACGAGGACATTAATGTCTTCTGAGAGATATTTTTACTATCGTACTGCAGTTTCTAATGCCTACCGAACGATAATCATTTCGTCAGGATACTGTAATTAGTTGGACATTTGCGACTGATTCATAATTCAAAGCGAGAGTCCAAAAGCAGCCGTCGGTCGTAAGAGCCGAGGGAATAATCGGATTCTCATTGACTCCGAAATGTTCTTGCAGCAGAAGTATTTCGTCGATGTCCAACGCAGAAGTGGAACAAACATCGAAAGTCTAAAAATTGGGAAATCTGCGCAACAAGGCAAGATGGATAGCTTCCTATTTTTTAAATTCTTGTTGAATTCATGGAATTCTTATTTTCATTTCTTTGAGACTTCCACATTGAAATATTGCCGTGAGTTCATAAAATTCATATCGGAAATTGGTAAAAATATATTCTTCCCTCAGTTAAATTTGTAGATGATTTGCTTATCATTGTTATTTTGCTTTTCATCTTCGTCTACACAAGAACCCTGCAAGCCGCCTTTCGGCGTGTGGCAGGGGGTGCATGCACCATCACTCTATTTCCCTAGTCGATTAGTTTCGCGTATAGTTCGCGGAAAAAATCAATTCTTGAAATGACTAGTGCTATTATCTATTTCTGCGATTTTTCTCACAGAATCATAACGGCCTTTGTAGGAGGGAGAACGCAGAATATCGATTACTTCTTTCTTTTAGGCGGCTCTAGGAAATTCATGCGGATCGCGGTCTCTTTCCAAGCTTCCTGAAATTCCCTTTCGTTATAAATAAATATTTAATTTTAAATTGCATCTTATACCGATCTACATCTACCCTGCAAGGTCCTTTTCGGTGTCTAGCAGGAGGTGTATGCATCGGCAGGTGTATGCATCATGACTCTACTTCGATTACTTTCGCGTATCGTTTGCGGAGTAATGAATTCTTGAAATGACTATTTCTAGCATCTGTTTCTCTGAGTATCTGAGCGGTCAGAACGCAAAATATCGTCTACATATTCTAAAAATGTACTTTCTCTGAAATTATTATGCAGATTAAGTCTTTGCTTAAATCTTCTATTTTCTAGAGATTTCTATCCTACGCCCTGAAGCATCTGAGTAACGCTCACTCAATTGTCGGAAAAATGTATTACGAAAGGCATCGCCTTCTCTAATTCCCGAATTCAATACTTGTCATGCATACATAAATATCCATTTCTATGCATACATACTAATCCCGAATACATAGTTGTACACTTCATGAATACTAAAGGTGAGTCTTACCCAAAGTAACTTCGCTAACGGACATTTTCTTCGCTCCTACCGACTATTATGTCAACGAATCCGAATTTTTAAATACTTAACGGCTTCTCATCTATTTCTGGTCCCTTTCTGAAGTTATTCCTTTATTTCTGGGATTCGATGATTTTATTTTAACTCCAGATTTACAGGAAAGTCTCACTGTATACTCTCAGTTTCCTATCAGTTCTTTCTTCAGTGCCGAATTCATAAATGTCGACAGCTAGTGGAGCAGGTGTTTATTTTCTGCCTCAAGAACATGTGCTAAGGAAATGGACGGGTTCTCTTAGAAATTATTTCCGTCCCGACCACGATTGTTCTTTATATCACGCTGCGAATCTCTCTGTCGAGTAGTACATTATGTTGTATATCTGAGCAGCCATTTTGAGTTTAACTCTAATCAGACTATTGATTATTATTAAGATTCACGAGAGTATTGGTTTAAAATGAATCTTTTTAAATGCAAAAATTTAACAGTCGATCAATTCGAAATGGATAAAATTGAGGTATTCTTGGTAATGAATCAAGAAGAAGAAATCGAACGACTTTTATGGAAATAAACTACTGAAACTAGCGCGAAATTTATAAGAGTTTTAATAAATCTTAGCAAAATCTTTATTATCGTGAAGCATTTTCATTAGGAACGTTAAACGCATTGAATTTAAAGTTCTCCTCTGAATCGATGGATGGACGGCGTATAGAAAGGCAACTTAGACTTGGAATCTATAAAAGTGATTAATTGGGTGTTCTTTGTCGTGACGCACGCACGTATTAATGGGAAATAATTCCGCCGGACTATCGAGCCTAATTCTCGTCGGACTGAAGCCGAAAGAAAAGGAAACAATTGCGTCAGAACCACCCGTACAAAATCAGTGGAATGAATATCAATGTAGTCAGTTGAATATCTCGGAATAACTCCTACTAACAACTTAAACTGGAGCACACATTTTCGGAAAATCAGCTGTAATAAGACCGTCATGCTCGGTTTCGTGAGGCGCATTGCAGGTAGATGCGATATAAAGATGAGAGATAGATGTTATTTCTCCTTGGTCAGGCCCCATCTGGAATATGCGGCGAGTGTATGGGTTCCAGCGGATGAAACGTGTACTCTCGAACTCGAGAAAGTGCAGCGCAAAGCAATATGATTTTTAAATAATGCTACGATATAAAGGCAAGGGTTGCGCAAATTCTCTCAGACGCAGGTTGGGAATCCTTGAAAGAAAGCAGATTGGGCTGCGATTGTTTGACAAATTCAAAGAAAGCGGATTATTATCATAGCATTGCGAAACGGAACTACATTTGCGGAAGACGTAATCGGTATTATGCGACCCCCTTCTGCTACTTCGGGTGATCCGACAGTGAGAGAACACAAGAGAAATAGATGCGAGGACAATTCGTTTTAGGGACTCATTCTTTCCGCGAATGATACGCGATAACAATTAGCGAAAGAAGTAAATTAGACACTTGGTGTTTACACCCCCTGCCACTCACCGAAATGCGGCTTGCAGGGTATTTATGTTGATGAAAAGTAATGAAGGGACTCAGTATTGAAGCGTTAAATGAAATCCACAGCCTTATTTTCAGGAAATTAATCGTACTCATAGTTATTTCACATTTCTCGATCTTTATGTAATCGATCTAACATTTGCCTCTCAAAAAAGGCGCGAGCGTCATCGAGTTGCAATTCCATCAGAGAAACAACTTCAAGTTGAATATTTTCACGAAACGCATGAAAAATTATGTCGTTGGAATTGTGAAATATGGGAAAAACATTCTCGTGGAAATTCATCGCTATTTATTGGCAAGGAAAAGATGTTAAAGGGAAATATTGACGTATAGTAGTGTTGGAAAGAATGGGTGAAGGGAAGGAAGTGAGCGAGGAATATGAGAGAGCCAATCCGGTGCGGGTCATAAATCACGTGTTGGGTGAAAGGGGACGAAGAGTCAAGTGAGGGGGCCAAGATCTTCTCTGCGGGGGTTCGTTCATCTGGAAGTCAAATGGGGCGGCTCATATAGAATCATTATTGGGCCGGAGGAGCTTCATATTGGCGGGCACAGCGGGAGGCGGTGAAAGGTCGGATGGCTTTTTTGCGAGCAACTCCTTCTCAAAGGCTTAAGCGGATTTGGAGCCAAGATGGAGGAGACCATGATATTTTCTCCACGGAGAAGCGTCGCTACCCAACTCTGTATTTCGTGATTTCTTGGATGGATGGAGCTTGTTCATTTTTGTTTTTCTCAGCAACGGATATTCATTATCGTTCGAGAATTGGTAACTTGTGACGGAATATAGAAGGAATGATTTAAAAATTACCTTCGCCAAGTTCAATAACAAAGAACAACTCACGCAGACTATTCGTCTTATTTAATTTTGTTCGATAACATTTCGAAACCTTTTAGTGGAATGATATGCAGAAGAATGAGCTGATTAGATTAATGAGGAACTATTTTACGTCTGAGAATTAAACGTGATGAATCGATTACTTTTGATTTTGCAGTACGTGACGGAAATTAGAGTTTCAGAGTTTGAGCAACTCGACGATTAGAAGCGATTGCTGGAGATGAAACTGAGCCGATTAAGTCGGAATCGATACTTAAATTTACGAGAAATAATCATTTATTTATTTTCCTCGTATCCATTTATTGCACAATTGCAGGAAAGGAGTGAACTGCTAGACGAATCCTCTCAACCATTCCCTATCTGGAAAATGTCTATCAACCCTATCAACCGGGATTCGAGCCCGGATTTGTTGCGTTTACGCCTCTAAATTGAACCTTGCTTTTGAACCTTTAGCACACTTCCGCGGCCAGTAAATAATGTATTGAGTCAAAAAGACCCTTTCTTCCCTCAAAGTCAAAATTTATCAATTAAATCATTAAAATATAATTTAAACGAAGCATCCGACCCGAGGGATAGTCATTTCTTTGAATTGTCTCAATTGCATTTCACTGGCGATTGACGTTTTTTATCTTCCGCCCGAGGAAAGATTGAAATCATGAAATAGAATCGCGAGTTTTCGTCTGAAATACGTAAGTCTGTCCTAAATTACGAAAATGATAAATGCGATAATTTTTCTTCTTCCGGAGAAGGAAAGGAGTGCCATAGTATAAGATGGCGTCGGATTGTGCTCAAGAAATGTATCTGCCCTTTCGCAAGAGTCAAGGTCGATCCAAAAAAACCATTTTAAGAAACAAATCCGAGAGAAGAATTGAGGCGCTATATCCTGCAAGTCGTATAAAAACATTTGCCCTCAGTTGTGGTGTTTACTTAAGGGGCAGCGGCCCCCCTTAATGGTCTCAGGGGTTGATCCGGCGCATGGAAATGAAGGATTGTCCCCCGCTGCGCCTTTCTCATACTGCGATCGAACACTGCACCTGCGGAAGGTGCGGCAACAATGGGCGAGTGAGTTAATTGTTTAACTTTTTCGAATCGCGATCCATTGCTTTGGATCACTGTCACTCATCCCTACGTCATTTATAACAATCATTCGTTTATCTGTGCGGCATTATTGAGCAATCACCGCAATGTTTACTTTCATTTATTTCTCAAAGTACCCAATCACACATCCTTTTGTAAGATAATTACAGGAGTAGACGTTCACCATTATTAATTCCAAACACGTACAACTATTCCCTATTCAGGAAAATCCGATTAGCCAGGATTTCAACCTTTGGGGGTGGCGGAGTGGTTATTATGTTATGATTCACGACTTTTGATGGGATTTCTTAACTATTTTGTAGGTCCTAAGCTGCAGCGAAGAGGGAATTGCTAGAAAAGGCTTGAAGTAATGATGGCAGAAATGTGGTAAACGAGTGTGTATTTAGAGAATTTGGTATTAGAAAAGAGGTGCGAATGGCTGCGTGTAGAGGCAATGCCATCTTTAGATATGCATCCTGCCTTTGGGCGTGTGGCAGGGGGTGCATGCACCATGACTATACTTTCTTCATCGATTATTTTCGCTTAATGTTCGCAGAAAAAGTGAATTCTTGAAACGACTAGTTCTAGCATCTATTCCTCCGATTTTAGTATCAGAACGGCATATATCGTAGGATCGGCTGTATCTTCTAAGAAAGTACTTTCTTTGATCTTATTGATTGAATTTAGCCTTTGCTATACCTTTTAGAGATTTCCATTCTGCATCCTGAGTAACACTCATTGATTTGTCGTAACATATTTTTGCTTAACTTATCGCCTTTCTTTGTACCTTTATTAATTCTCGAATTCAACAGTTTTCGGTTCATACACTATACGTTATGCACACTCAAAGTGAGGACTAACTACTGCAAAGTGACGGACTTTTTCTTCGGACGCTCACGGACTCTTTTCAATGAAAAAAAAACGGAAAAGAGTGTAAATGAAAGAAAGCGTTTCAATTGCAGTTGAGAAGAAGACGTAATGAAAGAGAAGGACTGAAAGCGTGGACGATACAGAGGTGATTCCGAAGGAGAGATGAACACAATAAGATGATAATGCACCGAGTTCGCTCCATGCCGTCTCCTACAGTTCGTTTGAAATATTTTCTATTCCCCAGGGAAAATGTCTCCGCGAAATTCTTCGGATAATACGAAACGGCATTTATGGCGCGATTCTGCTCTATTGAAGGGCAACTTTACTCAATTCGGAGTTTATCTACTTTTTGGCAGTGCCCATTCATTGTGCCAAGCAGTGCCACTACGGAATACCCAATCGTCGACAGGACTGCACCTTACGAGAATGGGATTCTTCACTGCCGTTTTGGGAAATTCCATCCTTTGATGGAAGCGGGTTTATATCTATTTGGTTGGCTGCGCCTTCCAAACTTCCTCCTGACCCTTAAACTGGTAATCTGATGTTTGTAACATATTTATAATCACATTTATTGATACCTATTCATTAAACTTCACACTAATCGGTTGAGCGTCTTAATGAAATTATCCTCAACGTCTTCTAGTTTAAGAGCGCACTGCTGAGATCCGTTTAGTAATAGATATACGTTTAGTATAGATTGCTGTGCCGACTCATAGTAACTCTGCAGTGTGACACCATTCCACGCACGTGCACATCCTTACGTGGGCTTTATCAACTTTAAAATGCCATAAGTAACGTAAAAGCAAAAGGGAATTTCCGTGTGAGGGCGGCGTTTATAGTGGATGACACGTTGTCACTGCACGTATGTGGCTTTTACGGGCTCTCTCAATTCAGATGGCATATTCATCACGATGCTGGACGGTAAAAGTCGGCCCCCGCCGGGAATTGAACCCAGGACTGCTTTCACCGAAGGCGATCCCGAGGCCTATAGCTGCCAGTACTTTGATACAAGGAAATACGAACGAAGTAGAATTGTCTTTTGATAGACGAGCGACACAAATTCCAAAAGGTAGATTGCATTAGACAGTCGCTTGCATCCATTGGACGTCTAAATCCGGAATCAACTGAGTGCTTAGCAACTCAAGAATTTTTTATTTACGCTAATCGATGGTAAACTGTACGGAAATGGGGAACCCCAGCAACCATTATCACCCAGACCTAGAGCAAAATAACGGATTCTCACGATCCATTTCTGGAAATTAAGAGAGCGAAATTATTTGCTGAAAGCAGTGCTGTAAAGGGGGAGAGTGACTATTTGTTCTTGGTGAGCCTTTTCTTCTTCCAAATCTAGAAAAGGGCCCTCATCATCGTTGATTGGCAGTGAGATAGAAGATACAGTGGAAGATACGGCGAGTGTTTATTGATGATGACAGACTTCTAAGATCTTCATACGCGGCATCTCCGTATACAAATATATAATCTCCGTCCTCCCGGACCATAAAATAGAATTCTAAAATACCGTCTCCTTCGTCCTGCAAAACTGAAACAAGTGCTCAACCATTTTCATCTGAAAATGGTTGGGCTCCTTGAGGTTCATGGCTCCTGCTCTACCGATACCGGCATAAAATAATCTTTGCTAATCTTACTTAAGAGTTGTTGAAGGCTGAATAGCATTTAAAATGTGATGAAATATTTCTGGGCCCTTCCGGTAATAATCCTTGTGTTTCCGTGGATCCCAAGTCGCCATGCATGTGGTATTCTTCCTCTAATGATTCCCTTTTAGCTAATATTGAGTTTACTCTACACGAACGTCTCCTCTTAGTAAGCATCCCACGCCTCGTCAATTTAGGATTCTCCGGAAATCCTCCACATCCATTTCACAATGTTTTTAAAGTGTTTTCAATATTTTCTGCTGATTGCTAGCAATGTATGGAGTACAGTCGCGTGTAATCGCTTCCAATGGAGGACTTGAGTTGCCGGTAATCGCAGGAATCCGAGTGTAGTCGCTCCAACTGTCAGTCACTCACAGTCCCTTACTGTGGCCGATCAGCATTCGTGTGGAAAGAAAAGTTGTGAGAATCCGATTTAGAAAACAGCGTAACCTAAACGCAATTGCATTAAAAGTATATGTACTGCTTTACGAAGCTGTTGATAATAGCATTTGACTACGTCTTCAAGAAATTCGGAATTACAAATGTTAGCTTGTCGATCATCATATAAAATAGTGGAAAAAAAACGTGTGTTGGAGAAAAGCAAATAGGAACACGAGAAGAAGAGTAAATGCTCCGGAAGTCGTCTGTGGAAATCCCATCGGCCAATTCTAAGAACCAGAGGAACGTTGGAATCTCCACACCTACTCCTGGATTTCCCAAGACGACAGCTAATGTGCAGAGGGTGAAAAGAAAGAGGGTATGAAAGATAGAAAAGGCTATGGGAGAAGGGATGTATTCTGCATTAAAGTTGACCTCAGGATTCGCGCTAAGAAACTCGATTTGCCTCAAAGTTCATTGGGACTCACCCGAGTTAAGCGAGGAAATGTCGTGCTTGCGAAAATTCGATGCCATTTCTGCTAAAATTATAAACTATTCTATGAGTGGCAGCATTTGCTTCTTATGTTCAGCTACGCCATTATCGAGAGGTTTGAACGACTATTGGAATGCATTTAGTTGGGGAAACGGAAATGTCCAAAATAAAAGAATTGCTGAAGAAGAGAACGGTTAGTGTATTGAGTGGGATTTGGACTTACGGAAGATACGAAGATGCATAGGGGAAAAGAGCCACTTTGTTTGCAAGCAAAAAAGCAGGGAAGTCAGCGATAAATGAATCCATGTGGATATAAAAAAGTTAACCTTTAGTAAACAACGTTGCCTCGTTGTTTTGAAGGGATGAGTAACTAACGGATCTGAAATTAAAATTCTAATCGCAAACTTCTGGTCTCGACGAAAGAAACTCTTTAATAATTTAAACTCAATATTTTCTATACAGATTAGAAATAAAGATGCGCTGGAGATTGGAAATTTCTGTCGCATTCAGAGAATAATGAGTCCAAATGAATAGCCTCAGCACAATTGTCTCACCGATTTTCTTTTAATGAACAACTAAGTAACAATATGTAATTGTACAAACTGTTAATATAACAACAACAGCATTATTCTATGCATATACCAAGCTTTTAAACTACTTTGAAAAGACATTCTTCAGCTTAAAGATTAACTTTCTGAATCTACTTATTGTTAATTAATATTAAAGTGGGCCAATGAATACAAGAACATTAACTAGTAGAAGCGAGTAAGTGCTCATGTAGTGTATTTATGGTTTTACTATGTGATACAAAGATCATGACTTTTGCTAGCCGTTCAGAGCTGCATTGCCCAGAGGGGGCATAGATATATGCAAAGGATGGTTACACGAGGACAATTGCTACAATTTCTGTGAATTTTCTCAGCCACCCATGCAAATTTCTCATCAAATGATTAACAAACGCGTTCACTCGGTTAGTGTAGTAAATGTAATAATAATCAAATACAATTAGCGATTAAATAGCGATTAATGAGAAAATGAGTCTATTAATTTGGCTTTGGACTAAATGTTGCTGTTGTAGAGAGGTCCTTCTAAAGAGGGATTTTTCGTGGGTGCGCACCATCTTGCGCTTGATCACCCGTTTTCTACGCAAAAAAACACGAATGTTTGGTGTTGCCGATAGTGGGCGTTTGTCCTTTCTACGAATCGCTCTTGATAATTTCGGTTTGAATGAAAGACCCTCTCTACCAAGAAAGACGCTCCCATTTCAGCCCCTTTCGGTGAAATAAAGCGCCACCTGCCTGAAGAAGGCCAAAGTGCCGCTTTGGTCAGCACTTAGAGGAAGGAAGCGCTGTGATTTTTTACTCTCCCAACAAGTTCTTTCTGATAAACGATCGCCTTTTGCCACTCCATTATGTTACCTTCCATATCACCGACAGTACAGTTCTTAGTTTTTCGTGCCTCTCCATTTTGCAGAACTCATTTCAGTTTTAGATCAAAAGGATTAATATTTTATCCCAACTTTGAACATTTTGTTGGAAACATACTTTCTGTTGATTCTCAGATTTCTGGCTCAGCCATTCTTAGAGTTTATTTTGAAGGAAGAGCATGATCAAGCCTTTTTTTTTAGATGTAAATGAATGTAAACTAATCGAGGGAAAGATTCATAAGGGAGAGAATATAAATTTGTGTTGAGTTCTTAAATCATGTGTGAGGATAATGTATTACATGTGCATCCAGGCGACACAAAACTGAAGATCTCATCCATTGACTCGCCGAGAAATTTCGTCAGTATGACATTGAGATTATCCACGGCGACAAAATAAAATGTCCACGTCATCATATAAGTCTCGGATTAAGCATTTCGCTTAGGAATAAATTCACCAATTCAATTGTCTGTTTATTGCTTTTCCTTCTTCGAAATCATCTTATTATTTAATTATTTGCGATCGCATCCGCTCAATCCCATTCAATTACTCTTATCGCACTTCCATTCACCGCCCGGAAACTGAGGCCCATTCCCAGTAAATATCTCTTAATAGCGCCAATCCCTTTCCTCTCTTTCCCCTCCCTGCGCATGCGCGCGTCCGTTTCGTTGAGCCAACTTGCACGGGCAATCGTCGCCACTGGGAAAGCAATACTGAAGCATCTTTTGAAGTAAATTACTCGGAGTTATCTTAATCACTCTGTCAAACAAAATCTGTTTCCCATCTTTCGAGGTCTCCTTCTTATGGTCATTTGATTTAGGAGAGAATGATTGGAAATGGAAAAGCCTGCTGCTCCTGTCGTTGCGATGTATTCCTTAGACAGCCATTATAACGTTATATTTATTATTACTTATTATTAACCAGCTTGCAATTAAATCCCGCCATCTATTCTAGATGGGTCCCAGTGTATTTTTATGCATTAACTGAATTCGACAACCGCCTTAGTCGTCAAGGGATGAGTTGTTTCGAACCACAAAGTTTTACAAATTTTCCGTTTATTTTACCAAAATCCTCGCAATATCGAATCTATACCAATATTTCTTCACTAAAATAAGAATCTATAATCAGTTTCATTTCTTTTGACACTTGCTTCGATTTACCAAATTTAATTTACCAAAATAAACAGCCTACAATTCATGAAATCGAACTTTACGTACATTTCTTCTGGAAACGTAGTATGGGTTTCTGGATTCGAACCCAAGCCTTCTGAGAGATGTGAATAGTTTCCGTGTGACTTTCAACCTCGTACAAACATAATGCTGTTTGTCTCGTGTCTATACTACAAACAGTTTCTGAAATAGAGTGTGGGGACAGACAGACGGACGGACCGTACGCTACTGATAGACATAAGGATTTATTATTATTAGTTTACTAATGAATCATTAACACTGCTCTGCACTTTTGAAAGACTGCCTGAAAGACAACTCAACGCAGATGTAACAAAATCGTATCGGTAAAGACGACAAAGAAAGAAGTCAATTATATTAAATAAACATTAAATCGATAAAAACCTGTTCGAATTACGTAAACGAAGATAGAGGGTACATAAGGAAGGAAATAGAGAGTGTATATGACCAATCGTGAATTTGACTGAGAAAATGCACTTCAGTTCACCAATTTCCACTTTTATAAGTCAATGGAGATTGAATGAGCAGGAAAAGAAAGAAGCCGGCGGTTGTTTTGCTCAAGTTGAGTATTAGAGGCCAATACAAAATGTATCGAAAGATCCTACGCTTCCGAGAAACTGCACCTTTCGAGAGTTTATGATATCCCATGATTCTGTGCGGTGGTCATTTTGGCACCCCTTTTCGTTCAGTATTCCGAAGAGCTCTTCTCCACCCTTATCGCTCTGATACTTTGTTTGCCCGGCGCAACGTCAATTTATTTCCTTCCTGTAATCGCCTCTGGGATTCGCCAGACGGCGATTTTATCGCTTTCCATTTTCTCCTCTACTTTTTCTTCCCAATTGAACTATGTTTCTCCTTTCCTTTCTTTCAGACTTACCGTTCGCAAACTTTTCTCAGAATTGAGTCAAATCAGAAATTTATTTACAGCCCTCGGCCAAATTAATAGACACCAATTTCTCAAAATTTCTCTTTAAATGAATAATTAACAACTGAGTATCAATAAGTCATTGTACCAACTGTTAATAATTGACAACAGCTTCATTTTGCTGATGAATAAAACAATTCGTGGAGTTGTAGAAAGAAAGACTACGAGGTTTCGCAATTGGGCAGTCATTTTGTGCATTTAAACTGCTTTTAAAATACTTCAAAGCCTTCAACTTAAAGAGTAACTTACTGATTCTACAGGAAGTTGGTAAGTGTTCATCTGTAATTATTATAGATTTACTATATGATATAATGACCACAACCCTTGTAAACTGCCCAGAGCTGCATTGACCAAAAGAGGCATTGACGAATGCTTAGACTGGTAACACAAAATATTGCACAATGACAATTGCCACATTTTCTATGAATTTTCTTAACTGCCCTTGTAAATTTTTCATCAAAGGTTTAAGAAACATGCATTCACTCATTTAGTACAATAAATGCAATAAATATCAAATAGAGTTAGTATATAATTAAAGAGAAATTGTGATATGATGCAGAGTCTATTAATTTGGCTGGTGACTAGTATGTGAATGACCAGGCAGAAAGGCACAGAATAGATGTCGGTCAATTCCCTTTTGCAAATAAAACAATATTGTAATGGAATGGCTAATGACCCAAAGGTAGTTTTGGTCTCTATTCTGAAGTATTGAGGAAAGGTTTCCTTTCTATTCTGAAAATGCAATAAGTAAAATGCAACTAAATTGCTATATACAACTGTAGATATTGCTGACGCCAAAGTTCAATTAAGTTACTTAAAATAGTATTAATTATAAGTTACGTGTAATAGTTAGTTTTCGTTTTGATGATTGCTTCGATCGTTTCTTAATGTATGGATATCCTTTTCCATAATTCATCCGTGGGATATTTTTGGTCAGGAAAGGGACTCTGCTCCTGTTGCTAAGGGAGTAACACTCTCTCTTACCCTTACAATAAGGGTATATTTCCTGAGAGCCTCTCGCTGTGCTGTTTCAGATATATACCTTTGGTTTTAAAATGCCGCAGAGATTTTGCTACTTGAATTTTCACGGAGTTTTCGTTTTTTTTCTGACCAATCTTTGAGCGTAAATTGACCAATGATGGTCTCTCTTCCGAAGAGCTATTAACTCGTCTTTAACATGAAATACGTCCGTGATTTTGATTTTATTCCTTCCTCGGGGTGCAATGATCTCGGTGCTAATAAGGAGTGATTATTAATCTTCCTCTGATTTACATTCTCTTCGCTATTTGGGGCCATTTTAAAATCTCACATTTGATCTGCCGAAACTCACCTCAATTTCTTGAATATTATTGAGCTGTCGCCAAGCAAACGCTGTTACGCCGCATATATATGTGTAACACACGCACGTTACTATGCGTATTACGGATTTCCTTGTAAATAATATCTCATCATTGAGTTTAAATATCAATGATTGGTCAATTTTTCGAAATCTAAAGAAACTCCCCTGCGCCATGACTAACTCACAGCGGTGCATATTATCAACGTGAAGACATTTTTGAATTCTTTGCATTTCTTAAGGAAGAATTCTTTAGCGGTCTAAACTAATTTAGAAATTAGTCTAAACTAATTTAGCCGAGAAAATGTATGTGAATGCCGATTACATCCTTTATCACAATTGCGAGGGAAAGTTATCTAATCCTTATGAGTCGGAAAGACGCGGGATTTGAAAGATTAAATACACTGAACTTTCTTATAATATATTTTAAACGTCATGACGGAACATTAATTCTACGTCTATAAAACTTCTTACTACGGATGGATCTTAGTTACCAATGCATTCTTTTGGTAAGACGATGTAGAACTTTGCTTCGACTTGTATCTCACAGTTGACTTTAACATATCGATTGGTCGATCTTTTAACTATCGCATTGGTCGAAAACCCAATATTTATCGAAACTCTCTGTTTCAAAATCAACATTCCAATATTAAAAGCGCGTTTTTCTCTCTCTTCTTTATAAGTCCGAGCGGAAATGGAAATTTGGAATTATCCACATCTACATATATAATCTGCAAGCGCATTTCGGCGTGTGGCAGGGGGTGCATGCACCACGACTCTATTTCCCCAATCTATTACTTTCGCGTAGGAATAATAAACGCTGTAAAATTCCACAATATATAATGGAATATATACTGTGGAATATATATTATGGAATTTATACGCAGTGATTTTTATTTCCACTTGATATTCCAAAAATTGACGCCGTCTACCATTGATCAGATGGCTATCGCGTATCGCTCGCGGAAGGAATGAAACGACGCGTTGTAGCATTTATTTCTACTATTTATTTCTATTATAGCTGATCCCGTGGAAATATTTTCGAGCATTGTGCATATAATATCTGCGAAAACTTAAACGCTTGTGACTATTTTATATATTTAGAAACGTATCTCTATACAATAAATAATTTCATTATGTCTGTTTTGAATTATCAAACATTATAAACGATTCGTTTAATCACACCTTTTTCCAAAGCAATTAATAATCTTCAACTATATCGCTATATGAATACCATGAATAAAATTTCCATTAAATTTCGAAATAAAAGCACAATTATTAAAAAGGTAGACACGTGTACGTGTAAAACGTGTAAACACGGCAAGAATAAGATTTTTTGCACAGTTAACTTTCGAATAACCAAAGTTTGATTGAAATCCGTTCAAAAGTAGGTATTTTAGATAATGAAGAAAGAAAGCCTTGCACTCTCGAAAATGAAAAATCGCATGCAATCTTACGGAAACACATTTTTAGCTCCGGGGTTCGACTCCGGGTCTTTCCTGAGATGAAATCAAGCATGCCGGTGTTTCCAGTAATTAGAAATTCAACACAGTTTACAGCGTGTCTCTAAATCTAACCGTTTCTGAGTTACGGAGAGGACGGACGGACGAAAGGACGGACGGACGGACACTTGGGAAATTATATACATATAATACTAGCTGATCCCGCGCAAATATTTGCGTGCATTGTGCATATAATATCCACGAAAACTTAAACGCTTGTTACTATTCTATATATTTAGAAACGTATCTCTATACAATAAATAATTTCATTATGTCTGTTTTGAATTATCAAACATTATAAACGATTCGTTTAATCACACCTTTTTCCAAAGCAATTAATAATCTTCAACTATATCGCTATATGAATACTTTTTTATCTCATCACGGTATTTTTTAATTTTTAAGACTGCGAGTTTCGAGACTGTCAATGAGTGAGTTAGTTGAGCTAAACAGATGATTAATTAGCGGTACAAAAATGTAAACACTAATATAAAAAATCTTGAGCTAAAAGATGATCCCGGGTGATTTTTGCGTATATAATATTTGAAAATCTACATACATTTAGATTAACCTTTGTTTAGCTAAAATTCATGTTTACCAAGATAATTTTCGAAAACGTTTCAATTCATGGGGAATTTGGAAATATCACTTTTCTAGATGTTTCGCACTTACTAATTATTTTTACATCCGAAACTCTTCTTTACATTTAATTCTTAATATGCACTTTCTAACAACAATATCATAGGGAATGCATACCATTTTCTATTTTAAACAATATTAATCAATTAAAATTTTTAAGTCTGGTAAATTAGGTGTTTGTATCCGGTGAAACATTTAGAAGTAATTAAAATTTAAAGTACTCAACTTTACGAACTGAGAAAATGAAAATGAAAATAGACATTTACCCGTACCAGATAACCGATTTTCATTTTCTCAGTTCGTTATGGCTTCCTACCACAAAGTCTTGCCAGAATCTATTGATAATACTCAACTTTACTTACATTTATTTACATCCCACCTAGTCATTAACATTTTAAATACTTCCCAAAGCCAAAGCGACATTTCTGATTTGCATAGTTCTTGATTATATCATTTGAACATAAATATCAAAACCACTGTAAATCATCATGCAAATCACGATTATATCTTATTAAGGATACATTAATGATAATAAGTTAAGCATTCCAGTATTGCCCAAAGCAACGGACGGACAATTGGGAAATTATATATAATATAATGTAAATGATATGATGATAATACGATGATTTTTCTCTGAAATCAGAGCGGTCTATGTAACAAGGAGGACGCATAATATCGGCTACATCTTTTACGAAAGTACCTTCTCTACACTTATTAAATAAATCGAGCCTTTCTTTAAATCTTCTATTTGCCCTTAATCGTATGAGTAACGCTCACTTATTTGTCTTAACAATTTTTTACACCACAAATCGTCTTTCGCTGTACGTTTTCTAATTCTCTAATACAACACTTTTCGGCCCTCACACAACATACGTACTCAAGCTGAGGCATAAGCAATGCAGACTACGGACCTTTTCTTCACTCGTACTCTCTGGACAAGTGACTTTTAGTGGACCCTTTTCACTTCAATTTTCACTTGAATTCGTACATAAGATTCATAAACAGTTTTTATCTGTTTCGAGAAATCACGAAAATGCCTGATGAGATGCCCTCACCTTGACGTCCATAAATTTCGATTTTCGGATAAGAAAACAATAGGTAACAACGGAAACTATATTAACAGAGCGGTCGGATTTGAAAGAAGGTCGCTGGAAGGGCGAAGTGAATTCCATAAGGCCGTTGGGGAGGCATTCCTGGAGTGGGAATGGAATGCGGGACGCAGCATCCCCAAGAGGTGGAGCTGATGACTCAATAGACAGCAATCTCCGAAGGAAATCACGACTTTCACCACAATCCTTGTAACGGTTACCAATTTAAACGTTTTTACCGAGAAAATCCGCACAATTTGGAAATTAACTCCTAAAAATTGGGTCCTGGATTCTTTATTACATTTATTCAATAGAATACTGAATGAATTTGGATTAAGTCGACTCGGAATTGCACCACTGGTGCGCTTTTCCGGGTTCGAGTCCCAGATATTCGGATTTTTCCGGTTAGAGAATGGTTGTACTTCTGAATGGTAATACTTGTTTGCAGATAATAATAATTATAAAAGAGGATGTAATATGGCCTAATTACATTAAAATAGTTATTATTATTATTATCTGTTACGTGAAGAAGTATGGAAAGTAATACAGGAAATAAATTCCTATTTCATAACTTCCTCAGAATGTTATAGCGAAATTCCCCAAGAAAACGGGACTTTAACCCGGTCGGTCCCGTCCCCGAACGATTTCCGGTTGGTTGCTCTGAGCCATAAAATAATCACCCTTTTCCTTATGTTGTAGAAACTTGTTGCTTTAGTCATTCTGTGAACGGAAGTGCTCTGGCATATCAATAATTCCTATGCCCGATAACAGTTTACTTGTTCAGGTTGATATCCAGATGGAATACCGACTAGTTTAAGATTCGGTCTAAGGCTGTCTTTCAGATCGTAAATTCATTAGAAGTTGTGTATTTATCCTCATTTCCAGAGCCGAAACGAACGCGAGGAATTCTATTCCGTCGATGATTAGTTTCAGAATACAAAGAGTCTCATAACTTATGCCATTCAGCCGCTCATGCACTGAAGTGTTTTCTATAATTGGCCTGCATTTTGCGTTATACACTCACCGGATTCCTCCTCTCCCACGATGCATTCTGGGTTAGCTTCCGGAAGTGGCCCCTGCCCAGTGACGCTATGACGAAGGTGTGCCAGGTGCAGGGAGAGTACGCGACCGGCCCTGGCGGCCTCGCCGGTCGCACCGCCCGCCCTGGCGGCCAGATCCTCTTGGCTGAGGGCGCAGAGTTCGGCTCCCGAGGAGGGGAATTGAGAAGAGTCCAAGTGGCCGAGTCGGAACTGCGTCGAAGCCCATCTCAGCCAAGAGGACACGTGGGTGCTATTCCACTCCGCCGGATCTGAAGAAATCAAAGGCACTGCATTAGAGCATTATTGGGCCCAACGAGAATTAGTCGACATCCTAATTCAGTCGAAGTGATCTCATTATTTCGAAAGGCGAGGGCTCATCCATCCGATGCGAGGAATTAAAACTAATGCTAATGATGAGTTTAGGATACGTATTAAATGGGCATTTAATTTAATGCGATGCAAATGAATGCGAAAGGTACGGAACCAGTCCGTCGCTTTGAGAAGAACGAGATTTGGAGATGCCAAAAATTTGATTGGAAACTGAAATTGGTTTCATATTATTTTATATTGTCTTATTCTTTGAATTGTACATTGCATTCCATCGATTATATTTGGCATTTGTTTTAATTTATTGTTCATAATTTTGCCCAAATTTGTGATAGGTGGATTTCATTGGACCGATAGCGCCAAATAAATGTTGCAGAAGCTTAGAGAAAAGAAGAGAAGAGTTGTCTACCAAAATGAAAGATGGTATCGTATTTAAGGGAAAGAGATTCCCGCTTATACTAAAAGAGAAGATATCAGAAGATTCTCAAATAATGGATTGGAATGCATTGCCTAAAGGAGTATTCACTCCATTCCCTGTAAATGAAAGGACGTTTAAGGAAAAACTAAAGAAAATCGTAGACGAACTGTTTTTGGATACTCACTAATAGAATATATGCATCTATTGTAATTGCATTTTGTAGTACGTGTTTGAGTGATGCATTGAGCCTTGTGAGAGGAGGTGTTTCATTGGTTTAAAAAATTCATAACAACTTGAGTTTGTATTCATTAACCAATTAATTTGCTTTTGTGTCCTTCAGTTTTGTAATCAGTTTAGCTATTCTTCCGCTTAATGAGATTCAGTCGTTCTTTTTAATCTCTCTAATTATAATTGTAATCAGCATCATTGATCATAATCTTTGTTCGCCGCCACCTGAATTGTTACTAATCTGTCGTGTTAAATGTATTAATGATATATATTTATCGAATGGCCTTCGATCGATTCCCAATGCAGAGGAAGCGCCTTTGGCTAGTTTGAAATGTTCCCCTCAAATAATAATAGAGAAGATCAACGACACTGAGCTTATAAAACCTTGATTAGGAGACGACCACTTCGGGATTGCTCACAGTTTGTCTCGTAACCATTCCTTCCATGTCACTAAGCTGACACATGATCCCTTAAGACTGAAACTATAGGAAAGACGAGTATAATGCAAAAATTAACAAGTAGAACTCTGAGAGGATGCCCATCTAGAGTCAAAGAATTGCGTACATTTCCCTCTGAAATGGAGACTTCAGGTTCGACAGTAGCATTACGACTTTGATAAAATCCCTCGGGTGGAATTCGCTCCAGGTGTAAAGATCATATTACAGACGGAAGGCTGTCGAAAAATTCATCGGTTCAGAATTTTTAGGTGAAGTAAAAGACATTTTAATTCCGGTAAAAAAACGAGCACAATTTCTTCGAGAGGCATCGACACAGCGTTACAAGGAATTATGTAATTGATAAAACAGAGTTACTTCTGGTCTTTCTTTTCGCAGAGCATCAGAGAAGCTAATGGCCTCTGCCGTACGCCACTGTCGGCACCCGGCGTATAAATCTCGATCTGAACTTGCACATTATAAACAAAAGAACTAATTTGGTTTCCACAACTTTCCTATAGTGTTACAAGGGTTCCAAAATTATAATACTGATAAAACGTAATAAGAATGAATATCTATTTGTTAACTGCAATCCTTGAGTCTCACCACATTGAACTGAGAGAAAGTATATCATGCCTCTGTATATTTCCGATGAATTTCAATGGGTTTTGCTCCAGTTAAGGCAATCAAGATTCTTATTCAGAGTGGTAATTATTTTAGACATCACATTGTGTTGGGTCGCATATTCCTATATCACACTCACTTCCTATAAAGTGTGACACCATGGATGCTACTCCAAGACCACTGTAGTGTGTGTCGCTATAACACACTTGATGAGGCGATTATGATATTTCATTCTTAATGGAAAATTCGAGCTTTGATTACAAACAACTATATACATCGGAAGACGACTGTGGTTCATAATGAGGTCATCCCATGAGGTGATGATGAGGTTCCTTCATAGAGCCCTACCACAATATCAAGCAGTTGATTTTATAAAATGCACACTCAAAGGCGATGTCTCGTGGAAATCCGACGAATAATCGCCTGACGAAGGCGCTAACACTCATGGAAACCTGGTCGTGTTTTTTCATTAAAGAAATTGTTATGGAAAAAGTACAACTCCTTCCTTCATTCCACAGTTGAATCTATTTCATTCTTTTTGGAGATGCGAAAACAATGATGCGCCACAAAAGATTGATTTATAAGAAATTCATTCTCTAGAGTTCATACTATATTGGTGATGTTATTTAGGTAAGTATCTGTGTTTGTTTCTATTGAGTGATGAGTTTAATAGAATTGATGGACGAAGCCTTTCCTAAGTGGAACTCCATAATGGAATAATAATGACCTTTACTAAAAATATCGCCGAGTCAGTGACACTCACCGTTTAGCTTCCTCCTCAGAGTTTTAATATGTTATTTATTTATTGTACCTTACTAATCTACCCAAAATAATACTTCCCTATATGGTGCCCTCTTGAAACCCAGCAGATAGAGTCAGATCTGTTAGTCACCGCAAGCAGTCAATGGCATTTGGCGTGTGGGGGTGAATACGCGGGACGGCTATTTAATAATTTATTTGGGCCTCCTTACGAGAAACTAGATAGCTGTAATTTGGCATGCGAATAATATTGATGACCATATTTTGTACACAAGGTTTACCATTTCCACATTAGTCCATAGTACATAGGTTAAATATTCATCCGTATAAACTCCACAGAAAATTCGAATCATATTTTTAGCTACTTCTCGATATGATATCGCCTTAAAACCTTAGAAACGGATAACAGAGGAGCTTCTGAGTCGTAATACTAACCAGACAACTACCTAATAAGCCTGGGTTCGATGCTAGGAGGGTTCCAATTTCGCCCGTTTAAAAATACATGAGGCGGCTTTTTAATATATTTTTATGCGGGATTTCCCGTAAAACTAATCAGATATAACTTGGCTTATGAAAAGTGTTCGTGACTTTGTGACTTTTTTTTAGATAATCTACTTCCCAAATAACGTACTTTTCGCGATTTTGTAAAACGCGAGAGTTTCAATAATACATTTCTGTCATTTTCCGCTAAACGCAAAGCATCTCTGACCCGAGAAATGTCCTGCTTGAAATCCCCAGCGATCAAACAAGGGAATCAATGAGGCATTGCTCCTGTGTATCTTGGGTTCGATTCTAGAAGGACCTTAAAACGGTGATATCTACATATACATCAATACCCTACAAGCCGCCTTTCCGCTTCCGGCAGAGGGGTTCACGATTTGATACATTGCGCGGATTAAAAAAAAAATGTTTTAGTGTATTTTCCGAAAAGATAGATGGTTGAAATTTACGATATCTTTTCTATCCCATGTCGTTAAGACGATTCCCCTAGTGGCCTTGGGTTCGATGGACGTATCAAGGAATCGCCGCCAGTCTAGTAGGGTATGGCAGGGGGTGTATTAATACCTTACCTAATCAATTGGCTTCTCTGATGGTATGGTTTCTGGAGGCGATAACACCTTTATGTGATAATTTTTAATGTTTTGAGCTGTTCATAATGTAATCTATAGAAGAAGCCTAACTAAGTGGAACTCCATCACTGGGAAAGTGTATAATTCTATGTAAAATTCTACAGGAGTACATTTATTTGAAGGACCGGTTTTGAACAGTGTTAGTTCATCATCAGGTGATTTCCTGATGATGAACTTTCCCACTTTTCATAATGAATGGCAGTCTTCTTGCAAATTGCTTTTTATTGTGTTCAATTGTCTTCATTACAATTTCAGTCCATTTGTCAGACGCTTTTCAATTGCACTGCGTAAATGGGAAAGTACTCCTTACTTCTGTACAATTGCTCGAGTTTTAATGAAATTCGCATCAATCGAATTTTGATTTGCGAATTAAGACTACGTAGTGCTTCTGTCGAAACCGCTGCTCGCGTTATTGCGAAACTGTGAGTTGAATTTTGTACTATCTTTCATTATGCAGTTACGCCACTTGAGGGCAGCACATTTGCATTTCGTTATTCTCATCACCCCATAGCTCAGGCGCCTTTCCAAATATTTGAGAGTAAAACGTAAATAGATAAATGTCCACTATTTACTGTTTTAAGAGTCATTCATTGCGCAATTTTATTCTTTCGATTTTTATACAATGAAATCGATCGCCGATAAAAGGTTGCTTACGCGTCCGCCTAAATCTCAACATCCATTTGTCGGTCAAACTTTGAAAATTGAAAAATGTCCCTCCCAGACGGATAATAGGATACATTTATTCACCCAATTGTCCCCGGTTCGATCCCAGACGAGTCAAAGCGTCCTCATATGACATACAAGTAGAGTTCAGTTTTATCACTTGCAGGCTTTTATTCTTTCGCAGATTTAAATTAGAAAATATAGTCGTTTTAAATCGAGACAAGCACCAAAACAAGTGATATTGAATGAAGATTCTTATTTTGGTCGTTACGCAATAAGAATTTTCGGGGAATTGAAACCTATTTAAAAGTAAGTATAATAATTAATAATAGACAGTAGGAGGCAATTTTAGTATTTGGCCTATACGATAACAAATCATGCTGTCAAATTTGCGACCAATCAGAATTGCTTGTATATTATGAAAATTACAAGGGGGTAGTTATTCGTAGCTTCGTCACGATCCAGGAGGTATGAAAAGTGGGGCAGAAAAGAGAATACTTTCGATTGACATAAAGAGTTATGTCAAGTTATGTATAATCAGTAATTAGCAGGCGAACAAAAATGTCGTTCTATTGTGTCATTCTGTGTCGTATAACATTAGAGTTATCGTGGGGATTTATATATGTATTCTTCTCAGGGCTTCAGCAGATTAATATTCGTCCGTAATGTGAAGAAGCAACAACAAGTAAATTAAAAGAAGAAGATTAAAGTATAGCCGAAACAGAGAAGATGGTTTCGAGAAGAAGTTAGGAATAATTAATACTCGAAAGCTATTACGAATCTGTAATTTAGGAAGCAAAATCAATTAGAAAATTAGGATGCAATAGACAATGAGACTATTATTCAAGAGAAGAGAATTTTATGCGAACACGGACATCAGGAAAGGTTTCTTACGAAGCTGTATTTGGAGTGTCGTTTTATAAGTCTTACGCGCAACAGAGACGATTAGAAGTGATTCATTTCTACAGAAGAATGGCAAAAAGTGAAGGTATAGATTATGTAACTGATGAAGATGTCCGTTGAGGAGCTAACCAATGCACTATATACACATTTGTCGAACATAATGTTGATTCTTAAGGGTACTAATGATGAAAATAATGATTGCAACTTTGTGTATAATAGTACAAATACTAATTGACCAAAAGATCTTTTGAGAAAAGAATAGCTAAACAAATGCTCACGGCAACAGTTCAAGACATAATTAAATCTTCTTCACTTTTGCTAAAGATCTCCTCAATCCCCTCAAAAGCTTTTCCTTTTTCTGCTCTTATTCTAATGAATCTCTTATTTTCTCGCCTCCTTTATTGAGACTAAGTGACAAATAACCGTCCTTTTCGAAACATGCTTATTAGGAAACACTCCTAATTGGTCATAAATTTGGCGCAGAGATTTGTCATTGTAAACGCAAAATGCTGAAATAACCTCCCCTTCAAATAGTCTATCATTAAGTATTGCCCTTACTTTTAAGAGTGTCTGAATTCGGGGTGCATTCTTATAAAAAATTCATGAGCTTGGATTCATCAAATTGCTTGGTCATCAAGGGGACCAGTTGTTTTTAACATCAAAATTTTAGTGTATTTTATCAAAGTTTCTATAATTCTGAATTGAAGGCAACATCCCGCGACCAAAATGCACATCTTAATTCAATTTTCCTTCTTTTGGTGGTTGTCTCGATTTCGTACGACTATTTTTTCTCATTTAATTTTGCTGAAGAAAAAACCCTGCAAGTGATAAAAGTGAATTCTACGTGTATTTCTTTTAAAGATACTTTGACTCCTGAAAGAGATAAAAGTGAAGTGAAGAAAGCTTAGCTAGATATTACGAATGGCTAGTGTTAAGTTTAGGAGTTATGAAGAAGTGAAGCGATTGTGTGGGATTAAGACTGCCTGGAGAAATAAAACCAACCAACTGCGGGATTATTAGCTCACTATGAGATTGGCTTCGGAGTGTGTGTATACACCAATGGTCATCTTTCTCTATTTCAAAAATCCCTCTCTTTTAAAGTCGTTGTCGGTATTGCTTCATTCAAATTCATCTTAAGTCTGTAGTGATTGTGAATTCTTCATTATAATTATTATTTATTCTTATCCTTTTTTTAAGTTAATTTCGAAGTAGGCTAAAAATTCTTTTCTAAAGTTTTTTTAAAATCATTTGAAGATTCAGCTGTAAAGTTGAAGTGAAAAAAATTAGATTTTTAATAAGACCGATCTTAAGTAGAATAATGCGGTCATAACAAACAGCAGAAACACCTAATTTTAAGACAATTTTCATCACAAAGATCTGAGTGTCGTTCTCTTTTATTTTATATTCATTTATGCAATGAAAGCTTATATTAAAAATGAGTTATTATGATATCGAGTGAGCAACAAGATTAACATTCTGATTTGTAGTAAAACTGTCTCCAATCCAGAATAAAGCTTGGGAAGCGCTTGGATTTAATTTTCTTATATTTAATTATTAATTAATCTCTTAAATAAATGTGACTCTCATGATTGATGATTGCACTGCTTTGAAACTTCTGTGTTGTGAAATTATTTGTTAACCTTCGATCGATTCTGTTTTTCCAAAGGATGTCTCAAGGATGTTTGCACCGAGTCATCGGCACTATTCATCAACATCGTGTAGTTCGCTGATGTGAAATTGCGTGACGCACAATATTTCGAAGTGTGTCCTTTCTAATACGAGGAAAGCCAAACTGCATTGCATCAGACCGATTTCTCAGGACGAATGAGTATTTGGATGAGGCATACTCGGAAGCGTCGGAGGCCTACGTCTAGTCTAGAAATGCTTCAAAATTACAATATTTAAGAACAATATTGAAATTGCGAGACTTTCCCTCCATAAAGAACACTCTAACTTGATAATCAGTTATACTAAGCTGCTGCATATTTAACCATGCAGGGAAGCAAAACAAGATTCAGGTTCCCTGATGTTTTCCTGTGGTATAGAAAATGTATGATGTGGAGCTGAGCTTTCGCTCTATGTTTTCATGATTTGGATACTATCATATTTGGTCATAGTTTCTTTATTTTTATATGCTTGGGGTTAACGGAGTGAAAATGTTGAAACTTTTCTTTTGTTCTCTAACTATTCCTATATTCTATGACGTTAAAGAACACGTTGCCTCAGTGGATATTAAAAACGATCCACCGTATTAAGAAAATACGAACCAACGGTACATTTAGTTATGCCGAAAGATCTCAAAAGATATCCCTGTGCTTGCAAATCAAAAGCAATTTCAGAATGTCGCTCATTGTTATCGGGTGCAAATTATTCGCGCCAAATCGAAATCAGTGATTGATTTTAGCTGACGCAGTTGCGAATCTAATGATGCATTCTGATCACTCAATATCGATTATTGTTTTCTGAACCATATATTTACGATTACGTTAAAAATGAGGCGAATATTCCGTTGAATAAGTTTGAAAGGCATCGCATGCGATTGTCAAGTGTTTCATTTCCGCCATCATTGGTCCTTCGGATGAACTAAATGATGTGTAATTGAAATTTCCAACGAATAACTTTGGCAATATAATGTACGCGGGTGGTCCGCGTAAATAGTTATTTCGGGAAATTCTTACGTTTCATTATTTTTCAAACAAAATTTTCTATTTAATGGCGATCCATAGAGCGAAACATGGATTCCATGACACTCGAAATCATTTAATATTGGCTATTTTTCCTATACCAACGATGGTAATATTACATTATCGCTACACATAATTTTTCAGTGAGGATACCGAAGGCGAACCGATGTCTCGTCAGATTTTTCAGCCGTATGCATTGTTCCGCATCGCATTCCATTATTTCCAAAATACGAGGGGCGTCGTTTTAAACACAATTCTAAGCGTTGCTGCCTCTAAGTAAATTCGCAATAGCCATTCGCCAACGACGCCGGTCGTTTTCCGGGAACTTCACCACACGCCCTTCGTTTCAGTTCGAAGTATTATGGATGTGAGAAGACACGTACGCCCCAATGTCTCCACGAACGCGAGAAACGAGTAGCAAAAGCAACGAACGGAGACCTCACCTGAAGGAACCATCACCGTTTTTTCTTCCTCATTGTCCTTCTCCGTCGATTCATCTTTGGTTTCCTCCACCGTCGTTTCGTATCCACTTTCTTCGGATATTCCCCGGACGACTTCCCTTCTGGCGCCCTCACTCGGCCGTTGTTGCAACGCTTCACCACTTTGAGGATAGTCCTCGCACCCATCGAAGAGGAGGCTGCAGATCAAAGAAGGCAACTCGTCCGCACACAGACCTTCCGGGCAGGCCTCGGCCGCCCTGCACAACTTCCTTTCCGACCGAATGTTGAACGATGACTGCCCTTGTTCTTCCGGGGGCCGCGTCACTTCCTCGACGCTGATTTCTCCTCGGGGTTCCCGGAAAAGCCGCTGAGTAAGTCTTCGAAGGGGCCTCTGAGACATGCTCGCCCCCATCCCAATAGACAACTTCGTATCTCTCCTATAACGACGCACTTTTCGCCGCTCTTCTGTTTCCACTCTCGTCTCCATTCAAACCATTTTTTCGTATTCAAATCCGGTTTTTCTCGGACGGCTCATTTCGCGGAAATAATATTCGAACGGATTCCTCGGAATCTGCGGCGCTTCGTTCTTTCAATATGTTTGCCACGAGATGATGGGGTGTTAATCATTCAGCCTCGGTCCCGTTCTTCCTTTGTTTATTTTTATGCACTGCTGCCATCTGTCACCTTCCCTAGCGTTTTCATAGGACTTCCCGCTCAAATCGCTCGGATCTGTTTTTGATTTGTTGACTCAGAGATCCGCGTTGTTTTCCTGCTGCGGCCTCGACGGCCGATTGGCCATCCCGACCAGGAAAAGAGGTGAGCAAATTATCTGCGGACGAGACAGTGTCGTGTTGAATAAGAAATGCGCGGGAGGTGCCAGTCTTTTGTTTTTTTTCCCGAAAAGGTCGGACTCTATCGTATTTAGAAAACAAAATGGTCACCTTCTTCTGATGTGCATATAAGAAGGTTTGAGTTCTCTATTTCGTATTTTCTGGTTATGTAGTTATTGGTTGCGATAGCCAATGAATTCCGAGAGAGTGCGTTTTCGGAATACGTAAGAGGATTATGCAGCCGCAAGATAAGGGTTTTAAGAAGTAATTCGTACGGAAATAGATGAAAGTTCGATCGCAGAACACCATCTGCCACACACCAACTGCAATTTCAGTCCAAGGAAGAGGCTCGATATTTCAGAGGTGATTTTATTTTAATTTTTGAAAATACGAGCGAATCGGTGTGATTTTCTGCAGAATCTTATGATTCGCTCTCAACTATTAAAAAATTACGAAGTGATCCACGGCTGTTTTTATTTAGCGAATTCTCATCATTTCAATTATGGCGAACGTTTCGACGGAGGATCGCCGAATTTGACGAATTATAAGACCTGTGCTGTGCCTAATTTTTATTTGAAGTGCAATTTCAATGCTAGTGATGTCCTTCAGTACCGTGTGTAATACCGTAATTAATTCAATTGCTTTGAAGCGTCAATTCTAAAAGGAAGAATAAATTAGGAGAATAGTGCTGTCAACATTATTTAATGGACCCTTTGATTGGACCCTCGCGCCATGGATTGTTCAAACGGACTATTCAAATTCAATCAAAAACAGCCGAGGTGGAGGTGTGTTAATTTTCGGGTTTTTCGGTATTAGAAAATCGGGAAATAGATAACTATTATTTCGTCTTCACCCGATTATATTATAAAAATAAATATTGAATTTAAAGTTTAACAAAAGGCACATATCAAAATGATCAGAATTAGCTCCACTTTTAAGGCTAGGCTAATTCGGTGGTAATCTTTCTCTCGTTGTTCGCATTTATAACATTTCGTTCGATTCATTCTCTTTTATATTACAATATTTCCATTAATTTTATTCTGCATTCATTCTAATCTTCAAAAAGAAGAGTCACAACTTTTTCTTTCCGTCGTTTCGATTGATTATTCTTCTGCATGTTATCTGCCAAGTTGGCCTCTCTTCCTCCTAACCTCATTCGCATAAGTCAGTATTTTAGTATTTAGAGTAGGAATTTATAATAAAACAAAGGCACAGAAAGATTGGCTTCGTGGCCAAGTTGTCGGGCGTATATCAGACGTGTCCATTCCGCGGCCCTCAAAGCCCATTCGTGCGGCTGGAAAATAAACGAAAGTTGCAACAACACAGGTTAGGAATTCCAAGCCAGTAATCCTCTTTATAAGAAGTGCATCTTTTTAAAAGGGCGCCAATTCAGCATTTGATTCGCCATTCAGATGCCTGCAGATTTTAATATTAAGAAGTATATTAATCATACAATGTTTCTATTAATCACATTCACAAATTAATTGCATTTTTTCCCTTAAAATTCCTTCAGTTGAGGGTAGTTTTTTAGAGATAGAAGTTCTTTATTGGAAAGGTCCATTCACCTCAAAAAAGTGAGCCTTTTTCATATTTATGATATAATTATATTAAATTAGCCCATTTTCTTGTGAAATGACAGGAAAGTGCTGTGGTGCATTCCTGGTCGATGGGAATTTGAATTTTGAGACGGACAACTTCGATGAGACTCCGCAAGTCGGTGAAGACATCCGTGTAGTTCTTGCTAAAATGTTGTTAAATTTTTCAAAATATTTTCTGTTAGAAACAATGCTCTTCAAAAGCATGTATTCATTTTATTATGCATATAATTATGAAACTTATACAAAAGAAATTGAATTTAAAAAAGTATTTCTGGGAGAAATCGAGTCCCCGGATATTTCTTTGAAAAATTAGCCGGTTATCCGGGTAGTTCAAAACACGACATTTTGTATTTCCTATTCACAGCCATCTTAATTGTCTTTCTGGCCATTCAAGTGACTCTATTGGACTTTCATAAGTTGTACTTGCCTAAAGAAAAATACCCGGCACTACACGAACATGCCCTGTTCGTGCCGTCTCTGTTAGGGAGTTATTCCCGTACGATGCATACCAAAAGTAAAATTAGAACAAACATTTTAGATGAATATATTAAAAATGCTCTTCCATATATTAATCTATTGAAAATGCATGTCAACGACCTCCTTCAGATGCACTGGTATCGAAAAAAACAGGCTCAGAGTTCACATTAACAATTTCGATCTTTTGTTTGAGAAATGAATGTATGTGCTCATCTGTATTAGTGTTACATTGTGAATAAATATTATATTCTATATTGTTGTACACTGTAGAAGAATTAAAAAGGTTTTGTTTTCTTGTTTCGGTAATGTAAGGGTAGCCTAAATCAAGGGGCCTTTGCTGGCCCGCGCTCCTGAGAAAAATGCGGCCCTACGGCTTCTAAAAGGTTATACACCCCTGGTTTAAACAATTTAAAAAAGAAGAATCGATATAAATAAAACCAATAGAATTTGTCAAACAATAAAATTAAAAGAATGATTCAAGTTAAAATAGTTCAATCGACTATCTAAGAACAACAGAATCCATATCCAAAGTCTATGCTAAATTATGAAAAGTACACAAAAATAATGTGGATTATATATATGTATTTAAATCGATGGCCCGATTAGGCGATTCATTCATACAGAAGTTTACAAATGTGGTTTACCTGTAACACGTACATGTTCAACATGAATAACTAAATCTGGATTTAATATTCGTATATCTTGTGTGTTGACAGGATAAATAAATACAACACACCCGTAACATTCGCTGAGCACAAAGTTATACATATATGGAAAAGTATTTATTTACTAAAGATTGTACCAGGAAAAGGACGCCAGGCTCTAACCGATGAACAAACCGTAGATCCATGAACTGTCTTAGGAAATGTGATTCGTAGTGTACCCAAGGGCCGGCCGTTTGTATAAATTCTCTTTTTTGTATTAATCACTTAATTCTCAGAATGTCCCTCCGCGATTATTATAGATTATTTGTCGGGTTGAGATGAACTTGCTGCGATGAAGCAAAAAACATTCACTGTTGTTTAGTTGATGCATAAATAGGGATTTTAGTTTTAAACCATATGTCCTATGTCGACAGAAGTAACTCGCATTCGGAAACAAACGGTAAGTTCCGGGTATTTCCAGGAATTACCCAATGCCCATTTCGGAAGTATTGTCTCCATTCTCAAGGGTGTTCACGGAGGGAAATGACTTTCTTTCCTGAATACGGGGTCCAGAATTACCGGACTGTGAATTCAATATCCAATCCGAAATCTGGAATCAATCACTTCTATTGTTGCCAACTTCCAAAAGAATTCAAATATACATATATAAGTGTAGTATTGTAAAATGTCTTCAGAAATTGCCTCATAGCAACCAAAATTTTATATTTCTTTGGTATTCATTTCAGCTGCACCCATCAAGTTCTACTTAAGTATATGAGCATGATCATGAGCTGAATTTCAACTTTGAACTTTTTCCTAGGAAGTTGTTTACAATATCAAACAAAATAATCCCTGCAAGCAATAAAAGTGAAGTCTACATGTATTTCTTTTGGAGACGCTTTGACTCATCTGTGGTGGAACTGGAGACATTTAGGCACCTGGAAAGCAGCATTTTACCTGTCCGGGGAAGATATCTACCAATCCTCGAATTTTGAAAGTTGAACGACATCTGTTTCTCGAGTATACACTCTTACGAACTTTCTACATTACTTTAAACTCTACATCTTTCTAAATTACTTTAATTAACTTTAAATTCTACTTTGTACTTCCCAAACAAGTTTCAATAATTAAAATGGGCATTATCGGAAATTTGTATTTTTAAGAAACAGATATAAAAAATTTATCTGCTAATTTCATATGTTATGCAAGGAATGTTTGTTAATTCGAATCTAGTAACTTCAGTAAGAAACTAACGCGTTTTCTTGATTTCTGTTCGGTTGCAGACATCGTTTATAAAGTTAATTAAAACGATGATCGGGTGAAATCGAGCTAAAGATGCCGAAAGCAAGAAAATTTAACAGAAATTCTTATTTTCGTGGCCGAGTATCGTTAACAGTGCAAAATGGCTATGCATATAATAAATATAAAGCTTAATTTATCGTGAAACCTCGGCTAAGAAAGAAGATTCGTTCCAGAATCACATCCGTTAGCGAAAACAAGATATTATGAGTCTCCCCTTTCTCACTGTCTTGAGCATACACAATCGTGTTGGTGGGTGTCCCCTATGTGATTTGGTCAGCTCATTTCTTTGCCACACATACAGACAGAAAATATAAGATACTGGACCGTTATTTGCTTAAAAACATCTACTAAAACATTCGTTAGCCGAATTACTATTAGTTAGCCGAGTCCGAAATATAGTCCGAGTCCGAAATAATCTTCCTTAGCCGAAGAATTTGTTAGCCGAGGTATCACTGCATATATTAAAATATATAAACAAAAGTTATTCGTTAAATTAACAGAGTAAATTTTTCAATATTAATGATTAAAACGATGATTAAAACTTTGGTTGCCAGTCAGTTTCTCTGAAGCCTTTTCTATTTCTGAGTTTATTTGCATTTGTCACTGTGTCTGCAATCAGGAGAGTTGCCTCAGTAATCTCCAATAAGAGTTCGAAATACAATTTGGAGTCATTTGCGACCTCAGATCGCAAAGACGGAAAAGGTAGAGCAGAGTAAGAGCGATGGACGTTCTTTCTCTATTACGTATTTTAGTGAATATGGACTCGTACTTTGGAAAAACCGATGGTAATCTCTTAGAATCGTACCACTGACTCCTGATTTGCCTCTTCCTGAACATGATTCCTTTCTAAAATTTGCAAATCAAAATTTGTTAAATGCGCAGGAAATGATTCCGTCACTTTTGACTGCTCTTAAATACACACACGGTATTTATTGCAATAGACACTTTCTACTCTAACTGAATATACTCCACCAACCGTGAATCTATGGGTAAACTATACCCCTTATGGGTAAACTTTAGATATAAGCATATGGTATTTTGTCAAACGCTTTCCTTTTTTGTAATGCCCTCTACTTCCTCGATATTGAATAGTGTTTCTACGATTCCCCAAACACTTCAAGTAGTCACTGTTTGTAAGAGTATCCCGAACCCTTACTGGCCCGGAAAGAACCAAAAATTATTTTACAGTTACTTCCATAGAAATGTGCAGTAAGTTTTTCCATCACTTTACAAACTACAAAGGGGACCCTTGCCGCCCATTGAAGGTTTTTGTTCTTTCCTTGGTTGTACTTTTTACCAATTGCGCCAGAGTTTCGATATACAAATTGGGACCGGATTCTTTTCGGATTGCTGCATTTTCGGATTATCTTAATTATTACAGTAAAAATACATTCAATTCAATTTATTTCGTGTATCAAAGTAATATTCTTTACACTTCCGCAATTGTTAGTAGTAGTACGTAGTGTTGTTAAAAGTGCTTCGACAACTTAGGTCATTTCGAACGTAGGCCTCCGCCGGGAATCGAAGCCGTACCTCCTTTATTGAAGTCTTACGCGTTGCACTCTTGACTATTTTGGAGACCATATTTACTTAATATGGAGCAGTAATTATTAGTATTGTAATATTGCCTACAATTATTTATAATTGATACAGTAGATAGTAAATTATCCAAACTGCAGTAGTTTTGCATGGACTGTTGTTAAAGTTAATTTTTGGAGTGGATTTTCAAAGTTTGTACTTGGATTTAGTTCCGTTTATCCCCAAAATTAGGTCAAAATCTGAATTTTAAATTTTCCCAAATCCCGTTCGGCTTAACGAAAATCTCGGACTCAAACAGTGTACTTCAAACGAATCGTCATATAGTGTTCAGAATATAGACTAATTAGATATTAAGGAAATAAACGCCGTTCGAATCGAAAGAAAGTGGAGTTTAATAGTTAAAAAAGAAAGTTTGACGGCGGGTAAACATCCAAAATCAAACAGGAGATCTGAAAAATCCCCTTCGATGGACGAAGAAGTGAAAGAGAAAAACTCCGCCGCAGCTGGGAATCGAACCCGGGTCTCCCACTTTCCGGGCTGGTGCTCTGACCTGGTGCTACCACGACAGAACCATCTCTCGTTCAATTCCTAGGGCTGTGATGGGACTCTATACACTGAGGAGGATCCATCAAAGATGGCATCACCCCTTGGCACACGCGACCTCACAGCTTCCTTAAAGCCGGAAGTGTGAAGCGATGACAAACGCATGATCCTAATGCTTGAATTTGGATGAAGAAATGAAAGAGAACCGAGTCCCATTATAGCCTAAGGAACTGAAGGAGAGATCGCTCTGCCGTGGTGGGTTAGAGGTCAGAGCACCCGCCCGGAAAGTGGGAGACCCGGGTTCGATTCCCGGCTGCGTCAGACTTATTCTCTTTCATTTCAGCCTCTAAATTCAAGCATGTGAACCATGCGTTTATCATCGCTTACCTCTTTTGATGGTTTTAGGATTGTTCATCGGAAGACATTTTTGGTTGGCTCTCCCTCATTTAGAGATGGCGTAATTCGGAAATGTTTACTAATCGGATAACAGAATCCCTTCTTGACAAGTTCTCCTGCGCAATCTCCCCTTCTTTTGTTTACACTCGTCACGCCGCCAATTTTCTCTAGCGGACTCCTCCATTCACTGCTTCCATGAGTTATTTTTTGCTTCTCACTTAAGGTGATTCATGTTTTGGAAGCATCACGTTCTTGTTACTTCATTTGTTACGCAATTCTCTCGGTACGAACTAAGCATTCATTGCCATTTACACGCATCATTTTCTTCAATTGAATTCTTTCTCTTTTTGATTTCCCCGATATAACTGAATGGATTCTCACGATATTCTTGAAGAAGGTTATGAGATTGTTTCAGAAAAAAAGCTGTATTTATCAGAGAGTCGTTTGACAGTTTGAGTATTCGCGAAATTAAATGCGCGGATTTCGCGTCGCCAACTCTGAATTCAAAGTTCGATATCTTACAATTCGGTAATTTTCGTATCAAAAACTCTTTTACGGATACACAATAGTTGAGTTCCACTGATCCGAAGTAGTAATTGAGACCGGACTGTGTTCGGATTGCGAAATTTCCAGATTATCCGAATTATGACTGTAAAATACATTCAATTCGCTTTATTTCGTGTATTGATATATTATTTATATATATATATATTGGCACTGCATAACGGTAATTTTTAGCTTTGCACCGTAGCCTATGGATTTTTAATTGAACCAGTAGAGAGTGAATCAGAGTAAGCGAACTTTCGGATTATCGGTAATCGGATAAGCGGGATTTGAGTGTAATAGTAGAGTAACGCGCGCCATTTTTTGATTCGGCCGAAGCCCCTCTTTTGCGGCCCAAATTCTTCGTTCGAAGGACCGCCACTCCATTCACTTCCTCTGAGAATAAGATTCTCTTGGGCAAATTTATCGAGACTCTTCCCAGTCGATTGAGGCCTCAAAAAATTCGGAAATCCATCCGAACCAACAAATTAGTTAACTCTCTTCTAATACCCTCCGTAATTTCGAAACATCCAATTTTAGCACCCCAAATTCCAGAAGATGAATACGTGCTTAATAAGAATGGGAAAGTACAGTGGTGCCTCATCATTGTGAAGTGCCACCCGCGCTTATGTCAACAGATCTATTCTGTTCTCATAGGATAATTGATGCCAATTCATTTCGTGCCAATAAGAATTTCCCTAAACCATGTCGTGCGAGGCATTTTGTGACTTTTCTTGGAATAAAATAGAAGATTACACTGTACACACATTGTATGCAAATTACATATTTTAGTCAGAAGAAGTGATTTTAAGAAGGAATGGTGGGTGTCCAATTCAGTCTATTTTGTATTACAGAGACGAGTCGCATAATGTATGTCAACTTGTAAGTATACGTAAGTACTTCATAAAAGCCTTTCGTATTATCAATATTTCATGATAATCCACAGATTTTAGTCATCCGTATGCAAAAAAGCAACAGTAGCATAACAGAGAGAGAATCCCTTCTTTTAATAAAATGCCTGCCTCACAATTAGTGCCGAAAAATGCCCAAAACCTTATAGTGTCACAATGAAGAGGTGTTTTCCATTTCCATCTTATGACTTTCAATATATTCCCGTTTATCGCAATTCGCCATAAGTATGCGTCACTTTCGATTGTTTTTCATTGTAAGATGCATATACTTTGTTTCTCTGACTATCCCAGTGGCTGTTAAACCTTTAGAATGCCTGCATCAATTTGTCGCTTCTAATGACTGTATAAATGGCGTCTCATTCTTTGAAAGGACCCTCCCTCAACTTATTTACGATTACATGGACACCTCTTCGAATGCAACTCGTCTATGGAATTCTCAGAATCCGAAATCGTTGGATTTATTCGCCAGTCCTTGAACAATTCGCCCGGAAGATTCCCTTTCACCAGCGTTGCCACCTTCGGCGCCCTCCTCATTCCCTCCGCTATTGAATCTGTTGCAATTCACGACATCAATGCATTTTAAGGCGAATAATCCCTTAATTTGTTATCGAAGAAACTTGCTTTGCAGAATCTCGAATGCATCCGCCGTCTGAGGACCCGGGTTCGACGCCAAGCTGCTCTTAGATCTTCTCGGTTACGAACAGATAGAAATTGTTTCATTCCAATTAAGGCGCTACTCTGACGAGCGATGATTCAAACGGCTTTTCTGACCTTGCCTCATTTTTTTCTCTCCTCTAAGAATACTCTCTCCGTGACGTATTCCCATGACGATCCGTTCCCGCGCAGAACACGTCACCGAGCAAGAACGCCCAGCGGACTTCCGGAATCAGCCGACAGAGGGACTCCCGTTCACATTTCGAAGCGTGAGAGATGATTAGGAATTCCGAGAGAAGCGCTGTGTGATTATTTAACGCCCGTTTCATATCATTCGGCAAGAACACAATTGTAGGATTGTATTCTAACCCAATTGTAGGATTCTATTCTAACCTTGAACGAAACTAGTACATATCGATCTATTTCATAACTTTTGTGTTATTTTAAAACGACACCAATTTGTTAGCACATTTTTCACGCGTCGTCACTTTTAAAAAATTCATAACACAATGTGAAGTGGACTCATCGAGCGGGACACTTGTCAAATTCTCAACAACGTAACGCGTGCGACACGTAGAGGTAAAAGCAGCGTTGTGTGTCTCTAAAGCCTGGTTTTCACGGCACGACTTTCGTGCACGACTGATCGCGAGCACGCTGCGGTCGTGCACTGCTTATGTCGTTCGCACGCATCTCTGCAGTCCTCCTCAGTCGACCTATAGGAGGAAATCTCAATCGCTGGCGGAATTAAAGCCATGGAACTGCGCAGTTAATTAAAACATAAGAAAAATAGCCGTCTCTGTGTTCGGCATTGGACTGAAAGTGCGACCAAAAATGCAGAAACGGGACACCAATATGCGGAAAGAATCGCCGATCAAAAGTGATGCAACGCTACGATTCACATCCTCAGGTGACTCGCATACAAGTCTACTCATTCATAATTCCTAACAATTCCATCGGCAATTCCGTACCTGAAGTATTAGAAGTATCTGAAGATAATTGCTGGAGGAATTTCTAAACCGTAATAGGCCTAAGCTAAAATGCTCGTAGAAATATTGATTGTGAGTGTAAAATCTTTCTTCGAAGAATTGAATGCAAAAGAAATTGAAATTGTAAATAATACCGTTCGGAAATAAGTTGCGGTATTTCCGAGCGTAGCGTGCAAAGTATTAGTGAGGAATTACGGACAAATGATTATGGAATCACATATTTCCAAAAAGGGTGTCCAAATACCGAATGGTATTGGATGAGTTAACTAAGGCATTCTTAGGAAAAAGTGCACGGATTTTGCCTATAAGAAGTTTAGCCAACAGTTGCTAATGTACCTTTCAGATGATTGCCACGAAGAACATGACGACTTTCCCTAGCTTCGCATATCCATAATGCGTCTAGTAATGAGGGATTCACTACTATCGGATCTCAGAAACGCGGATTATGCTTCAGGACTATATACTACATTTCTGCTAAAAGCTTGATTTCCCTGTGACACCTGGTCATTGTTCCACAAAAGGGGTGAAGATGACCGAGTCATGGATTTGCGCGTATTTACTGTGTTTTAATTTGGTTAACGTCGACTCAGATAAAGCAGGAGATCGGTATTGCCTCATGATGTATATCCTTTTAAATGCAAAGATGTGTTCTATCGAAAAATGTACAACATGTCCCATTATAATGGCAAATCAACAAAAGGGAACGTGTCAAAGTCTGTACTATTTTCAATCCGACAGTAGGTTCTCGTGACCTAGATGGCCAGGGACAGTATGGACGTAGCTTGGCAGAAGGCAGTTTGGGAAAAGTTAAAATTTCCAATTTGGAGGGTTTGATGTCGAATCTCACCTTTTTACTTTTATTATTAACTAGCTGAAGTTAATTCTCAACGGGAAAAATGTGAACATGCATTCCAAGGTGCACGCCTTAACAGGCAAACGCACCGTCGCCCTTTTTCTAATCCGAAGAACGATTCATTAATGAAGAGTCGAAGGACTGCAATTAAATATTTTGGCCGAGTAAAGTAAAATTATAAGGTATACTTAAAATGTACTTTAACTAAAGTGTACTTTAGGGTCCGGTATTACAATCTTATGTTAAAGTAAAGATTGTGGTTAATCTCTATGCTAATGCATTATATATATGCGGTGGATTAACTTAAGTTCGCTTTAGAGCCAAGTGTTATAATGATATGCAAGAGCTAAAGTGAAGATTTTAGTTTAAGTCCATTTTAAGGATACATTAAAATACCGGTGTTTGCCCCCGGTTGCATCCCAACGGTACAAATGCTTTGTAGTTTGCCTAAATACGCGAAACATTGAGTATTTTACCAACCATAGCTTTTATTATTAAACTTGTAAACGCCCCCGTCAAGCATGACGGAACTTAATTTAGTTTGAAAAAATCTATTGTCGTATATATCTGGTCCTCCTAAGCACAAAAAAATCCGTCGTATGATCATAATAACTCAATATATTTCGTACCATTATTTATAATATTAATTCTACTGAAAAAATGAATACAGTCCAGGGAGATCTGGTGGAACTTCATAACGATGAGAGTATTTATTTCAATACGTGTACAGGTAAGTCCACAAATGGTAAAAGGTACAAACGGTACAAAGGTTTACCGGTTTCGGCAACTAGTTATGCCATCATCAGAACAAAGAATGAAGCTGAACAAGGGGTTAGTTACTAAGTCGAGGAGGGGAAGGTAAGGAGGAGGTGAGACACCTATCTCAGTTTCGTGGGACCATTGTTTCTAATTTAATTCTGCAAAAGAAACAACCTCTGCAAGTCATGAAAACGTAGTTTACGTTCATCTCTTGTGGAATCGAATTATGGGCTCCTAGATTCAAACCCGGGCCTTTACAGAGATGAGAATAGTTTTCCTGGGGGTTTCAGCATCGTAGAAACACAATGCAGGTTGTTTCAGATCTCTAAGGCTGGTTCGTTGACGCTGGGCAAGTTTTTCTCCTAATTTGCACTAAGTTAGTGCAATATACGGGTGGTAATAGTGTTGGCAGGTTAGGTGATAGGGTTGGAAGTCAGGTGATAACAACTTTTGCGCCGATTCATAGGTTTGGGGGTTGGTGGGGTGCGTAACACAAGCTGAGATGAAGGAGAGGAAGAGATTGGAAGGGAAGTAGATTGGCAGTAATTGGAAATGGAAAGGACTGACAGTGCAGATCAGTTATGAGTCAGTATACTTGTATTCCCAGTGTGTGTGTGTGTGTATGATGTTAGTGGCGTAAGGTGTGTATTTTGTAGGTGTATAAGTTGTTGGTAGGTGATGGATGAGGTGAATGATGATATGATTTGATGAATTTTCAGTGCTTCTTGCGCCGTTTAGGCGCTTTATATGGCACAAATTTATAACTGTGGACAACTAATTTAAGCAGTCTCACCTTTCTTTTTTTCTTTCTGGGTTTAGGATTATAAGATCAAATATTGGTTATTTAAGTCTGCTAAGTTGGTGGAGAACTTGGAGATAATTTTGGCTACTAGATTGCTGACCGTTGTAAGTTGGTGGAATCTTTTTATTTCTTTAAGGGGGATTAATCTATTGGTGGATGTCACTGACCGGATGCATTTGTTATAAAATTATTCTATTTACATTATCTATGGTTGTATTGAAGGTGATAATGGATCCGTAAAGCAGGTGCGGCAAAATGACGGAATTGATTAGGCTTAGTTTATTTTCTGTAGTAAGTGGACCATTACGATTAAGCAGAGGAAACAGTTTAAATTTTACAAATTGGGCACGTTGTAGGCTACGATTAATATGATCTGACCAAGAGAGATTGCCGTGGAGGTCGAAGCCTAGGATTTTGGTGTAGGAAGAGGTAGGGATTCGAGTGTTGGAGAATAGGACTGGAATTGAGGAAGGACTACGTGGTTTGATGGAAAACGTTAGGTGAGAACATTTGGTTGGGTTTATCGAGACGTGCCATGTTTGAAGCCATTCTTCCAATGCCTGACTGTACAAGTTAATGCGTCGAACTGCCATTGTGGCAGAAATAGACTGAGAAGCTATTGTAAGATCGTCGGCGTAGAGAAAACGTTGGATGTGGTGTTCACTGGGGAGATCATTAATGTATAAGTTAAACGAGGTTGGGCCGAGTACACATCCTTGGGGGACTCCAGCTGAGAAAGTATATGATGTGGAACTGGAGGATTCGACTTTGAGAGTTCATTCAGCAAAAACAACTTTGGATTATTTTACATATGTGGAGAGGGAAGCCTAAGGAAAGAAGCTTAAAGATGAGGCCTTGGTGCCAGATTTTGTCAAATGCCTTGTTGATGTCATAAAATACTGCCTGTGTAACAAGATTTCTGAAGAGATATCCTTGTGAGATAAGTTCAATTAAGCGTACCATCTGGTGAGTTGTTGAATGAAATTTAACAAAGCCCATTTGCTCAGGGATGATAATTTGGTGTGAGGAGATATGAGTTCGAACTCGGTTGAGGATGATTTTTTTCAAACACTTTTGATAGTGCAGACAGGAGAGTAATTGGGCGATAATTATCAATTATTGTAGGATCCTTGTGGGGCTTCGGTATCATAAGGACAGTTCCTAATTTCCATGAAATTGGGAAATAAGATAGGCGAAGACAGGCATTGAACAAATTGCAGATGAGAAGTAGAAAGTGTTTTGATTTGGAGAGAAGCCGAAGAATGCTGTTGCTGAATGAATCAGGGCCAGGAGCGTTGTGGATATTGAGGGTATTGAGGATGTCAGAAATTTCAGAAATGGAAGTTAGAGAAGGTTGATCGGAAGGGGTGAAGAGAAGGGAGTTATAAGTATGAAGAATGGGCTGGTCAGATTTTAGCTGGGTGCGGTCGTTTTGCATAGTGGAGGTGCAGATATGAAGCAATGTATTTTGCTTTGGTGTCAGCATTAAAATTAAGAGTATTCTCAATGAGAAGAGGTTGGGATAATGTGGAACAATGTGTTAAGGTTTTGGAAAGTTTCCATAAAGATTTATCTTCAAATGAGACAGTATCCACAAAAGTGTTCCATTTCCGATTGACCAGGTCTGAAATTTGTAGTTTGATGAACTTTGCAAGATTTTGGTAGGAAATTTTTTTCCTGTGGGCATTTGAAGCGGTGTGACCTAGGTCTAGGTGTACATCGAAAGGAAGAATGGGATTTTGCAATTTGAAGTAGGTCTTTGAGGAGACTAAGTTGAAAGTCAATTTTGTCTGTACTGTAGGGTTCTGAGATTGGAGAGTAGTTGGAAATTCTGTTAAGAATGAATCTAGAAAATTTATCTCAGTGAACTTTTTCAATCAGAGGTTTATCTGGTGCAGAGGTGGTGCCTTGTATGGAGCATGTTATGGGAAAGTGGGCAGAAGATAGGGAATGATGAACAAAAGGTTGAGTGACATTTGAGAAGTGAGAAGCAATAAGAAAGTCAAGGAGATCAGAGGAGCGATTATTACAGAAGGTTGGAGAGAAAGGAGAAGAGATATGGAGATCTGCTGTATGAAGAAAATTAGAGAGGACACGACCATTGCGACTGATAAGTTTTGAGCCCCCAAGAGGGATGTTTACTATTCCAGTCTCCAATGAATATAGATGGAACTGAAAAAGATGACAAAAAGGACAAGTCTGCAGGAGATAAACGGGCTGTCTTAGCATATACAGAATAGAAATGGAGTGGTTGCGAGTCCAGAATAATTTCAACACCAAGGAGATCCATGCTAGAAAGGCGTGGAATAGGAAGAACAGAGTATTGGATGAACTTGTGTATCGGTAGCGCCAGACCATTCGTACTGGGGCCAACGTCTAGCCGGACTATGTTATACATTGAAGAGGAGAGACGTTGGAAGGACTTCAGCTTGGTTTCCTGTAAACAGGCAATATAAGAATTCAGCGCAAAAGTCAAGAAGTTCAGTGAATTTATATTTTACACTGTTAGAATTCCAAGAAAGTCAGTTAACTAATGGATACATTGATGATTTTGAAGGCTTCAGTAAAAAATATTAAAATTTTTTCCTGGATAGTTGACGTTGCTATGACTTTCTGGAAGGCGGTGAAGATGGATTGGAGTAGGTCAGGAATAGTTGAGGATGGTGTAGGATTTGTGAGAGGTGGTTGGGTAATGGTTGGTTGGGAGGGTGCAGGAGTAGGGTTAGTTGATGAACGAGTGACAGAGGTTGTGGTAGGAAGGGAAGGGAAAGATTGTTGGGATTGGATATTGGGAGTAGTAGGTTGAACAGCTCTGTTATCTTTAGCTTTAACAATGATATCTCTACGTAAGGATTTGAAGACTGGACATCCTTTGTAGGTGGAAGAGTGGGGACCATTAAAATGGCCACAAACAGGTTGAGTTAAAAGTGAAAATAAACATTCCTTAACATGATGGGCACCTCCACAGAAGCTACATTTGAGTTTGACATTGCAAACATTTTTAGAATGGCCAAAGGCAAGACATTTTAAACATTGGATAGGTTCTAAAATTTTTGTAAAGGGGCGAATTTCTACAGTCATATCAACATGTTCAGTGATTGATTTAAATTTCTCATGATTATTGTGAGGGGCTAATGTGATTTTAAACACAAGAATTTGACGACGTTCTTCAGTTGTTTTTTCTTCATCTACTTCAGCTGCAGTTGGTTTTCTTGTATGACATCATAGCCTAAAGAGAGTAACTCAGATTATACACTTTTCAAGTCCTCAGAAATTGGTAAATGTTTGATTACAAAGTCAGCAGATGGGATTTGATATGTAAAAAATTCTACCTTTTCGCTTTTGAGAAAATCAAAGCAGCACGATAATCTAGAATAGAATGGCATTTTATCAATATGAGGTCAGAGGTGATGAGGTAACACACTGGGGGAAAGCTGGTGACTCGTTTTAATTGTTGAACTATTCGCTGCCAATCTGAAAATAATTTAAATTTAATAGAGGGAACAGTAGGTTTAGTTGATTTGTTGGGTGTTGGTTGAACAGGAGCAGCTTGCGAGGAAGTGTTGGAAGAAAGAGGAGCAAAGGAATTAGAGGTAGGAATGGGTGTAGGTTTCTGAGATGGAGTGGGAGTGAATCGGCGTTTGGAAGTTACCACCTGAAAAGGAACTTCGTTAGGGCGTTTTGTAGGCGGGGCTGTAAGGGAAGAAGGAGAGCCAACAGTGTTACTTACCCCTGGCCTGATGGCGAGGATCCTGTTGATCAGCTGTTGTCCTCCGTCAGATTGGGGGTGGTCTTTAGCGCTTTGAAGAAGGTCCAGAGCGTCGTTGACACGATCGAAGACATGGTCCATCGATATGTCTATGGAGTCCTCTGTGGCCGTGGTCGAGGCGGTTTCTTCCACTTCCATGATGGTGATGCTGGGTTAACCCCCTAAGGTATTACACCCTCGGAGCACAATTCACAAGGAAATAAACAGGTAATGTGGAAAGAACAACACAGATGTAATACCCCCTTTTCAGGGCCAAAGAGCACACGTTGGACAGTGGGCTAGAATCGAAAAAAGCTGGCCAAGAGGCCAAAAATGGTTTTTTAGAGTGAGGAACGTGAAAATTCGCATAAGTATTCAGAAAATATTGCATTTCGTTGTTCTGCCTTTTATTTTTCGTTTTTTCTGCGCGTCAAAAAGATACAGGGTGTCAAACTTGGGAAATTTTCACAGAAAATAATGTTCTCGGATTTTTCTGAAAAACATTCATGTTTGCTGCGTTGCAGACGTGATTAAAGGAAACAAATGGAAAAACCGATTATGCCATATTTTAGTATGGTTTCTGATCTTTTGATTCGTTATTGTTTTGTGCTCAAATATGGATCTCTACTCATTTTACGCAACAAAATGGCGGACACCTTTTTCGGACAATTTTTGAGATAAAGTGAGAAAAGCAACTACGAAAACGGCACTAAACTATCGAGTCTCTTATACCATGCCAATGTCTAAGGTTTCTAAATACAGAATGTGAAGAAACTGTTTCGATTCACCTGCTATCCTGCGATTGCGATGGCTTTTTCGATCCCGCGGCATGGCCCGGCTGAGCGCCACGGTCACTAATATTTCTGTCGCGTTGCCTATTCGGCAGTCTTATTATGATCTTAGCTATTATGATATTTAGCTATTATCATGTTATATTCCGGCTTTAAATGTTATAAACTTATTCCACAGTATTTTTAGATCCTACTAGGACATTTTTATCTCACGTATTAGCGGAGTAAAAGAATAAATAATTATCCAATGCAACTCAGACTACATCATTTGTTTATTTTCAATTAACAATTTATTATTTAATTAGAAATACTGAAAATCACCTCTTTAGCCTTGAAAATGATAACTGACAAAATTTCAAAAGAAATTACTCTCAATATAATGATGTTTTGTCATTCCATTTACCTCTGACGGGGATAAACCATCTACTTTGCTCTCCTTCTAGAGCATTGATTAAAATATTTTTCTTAGAATTAATGTATCGTATGCTCGTATGTTTTCATATATCATATTTATATAACTTATTCTATGACGTCGCAGCATCTTTACACTTGTTTCTAAGGCATATTTGTACTTGAAAGTAAAAAAATTTAACGTTATAGTTCTTGTTAATTGATTTATTTTACATTCGCACTTAATTATAATTTTATGAATCTTCTGATTACGACTTATATTTTTTAAGCTTATTGTCTATTATGAGTTGTGTACAATATCTACGACGCATGCCTTTCAGATTTTTGCCCGTTTTTAATGTTTTTAGGTGTAACATACTCTCATCTTGCTGGTACATTTATTTATTGAAATATTTTAATCAAACGAGTTAAACAATTTATTCAAAAAGTTGGTGGTATGAATCTCTTTGTTATGAGAAAACTGATGAGATGGTTACAGCTTTAGGTTGGACCATTTCTTTACATCCGTAAATATGGAAGATGATGATGACGTACATCTAAATGTTTTCTTACTGTCAATGAAAATGTTGTGTGTTGTGGTAAAATTCTTTTATTGAGCGTTGAGCAATGTAGTTTGATCTACGATCCTTTGATATTTTCCGTCAAATTCTTTTGTTGTAGGGGTATATACTCTCCGTATATCTTTTGATTAACTTTCTTAGAATGTAACGTAATGTAAAAGTATTTTCCTTGTAGATATTAAACTGTCAAACGGTCGGATTATGATTGGGTTAATATTTTTATTTTCCTATTATTACTCTCAAAGACTTCAACTTCGTTTGCCCGGTCTTTAGATTTCATCATGTCTTCTAAAACTTGAATTTCCCTAAAAACTAAACTAAGATCTGTCAATTAAAAGATAGGATATAAAAAAAAGTTTCCAACTTTCCCATTGCCTCTCTGAGAAATCCGAGTGAAATTTATTACGTTGAGCTCAGTAAACTGTAAGACAAATTTTAGTGGGGATTGCCACACGTATTCGCCCTGTTAACCTTTTTTTTGGTATGAATAGAATACTTATTTGTTCATCTGCTTGAAGATAATAAATAGCTTTTCAAGAGGATCGGAAATATATTGCGTGTTCCGGCAAGTTACCTACCGCTAAAAGAGAAGACATTCTTTAGATACTATTCCCTGAAAAAGTTGTTTAGCCCCGGGCTTTGTGTCACTGAAATTGTTTAAGATACTAATTCTGAACCAGTAATTTTAAATAAACTAAATACCTTTGGGCGCAATACTGAAAGATGGTTATGGAAACGTGAGATAGCAGTATCCAAGTATATTCTGAACGACCTTGTAACGAATCCCATCAGAAATGCCTTCAACAAGAACCTTTTAAGAAGATTTTGAATTTACATCGTAAGAGCAACTAACTGGCTTAGTTGAACATTAAGAAATCGGGCCGAAATAATTAAGGAAACGTAGCATCATTGGTGAGATATAGGAGGGTAGGATTGAGGGAGATAGGATTCGGATTAAAGAATCATCGGACGGTAGATAAGAAAAAATAGGTAATATTAATATAAATAATATAATAATACAATATTAGTTGTAATAATCATATTATCATTAAGATTTCTCTCAAGACATTAAATTTACCAAATTCAACTAGAGTACTGAGAATTTAGACCAAATTGTTAATATCGTTCGCGAAACAAAGGAATTCTTAATAATAACCTCGAGGTAGGGAAACTAACCTAAAACGCTTTAAATAATGAATTTGTTTAATTTTTAATATACATATATTCCGTGTAGTTAAAAAGTTGCGAATGAATTTTTATTTTCACTGTCACTTATTGCGACAACATTCAAGAATTTCGACGTAGTTAACCAAAAGATGCTAGGAAAAATTCTCAACTACTTTAGAGCATAACTTGATATAATTAATGATATTCAGGATAACTCTTAGTTAAAACCAAAAATAACATAAAATAGCGAATAATATTCAATAAACAAATAAAGACCGTGGCGTCATAATGGTCTATTTAATCATCGAACAATGTAATATATCGGAATAAAAAGTAGCCTATGTGTCAATAACGACCAGAAGTGACTATCTGTTTAGTGAATATTTCCTTGCAACGCTTTGTCATCGCCTCTCGAAGATCGCGCTCGTTGTTTACCGGAATGACAATGTCTTCAAATTCTGGACCGATGAATTTTTCGAAAAGCTTCCGTCTGTAATCAGATCTTCTCTCTTGCAGTGATTTCCACCCGAGTGATTTTATCACTTCTGTTGTTGTCGTGAGTGACTCCTTACGGAACTCGTCGCCTTTCTCGAGTGTTTCATCCGCTGAACAAAACTCCACTGCGTCATCTAAAAAGAGCCGCCTCTTCTCAATGTTCAAACCCCTACGAATCACTCCGTCAGTTAACCGCATTTTATAAAATATTTCACGTCGTATTTTTCATTTTACTATTGCGTGTTCGAGACCGTTGACCTACTTTCTCATTCTTAGAACTGAAGCGTCACTTTGAGCCGTTTCATTTTCACTTAATTTCTCAGAACTGAGCTGGTTAAGGAGCACATTTCTCCTGCATTCACTTCTCTTAGTTTCACTGAAATAATACTGCACGAGATTTGCTATTGCATTCACGGACGGATAAAGAGAGGAAATCATTTCGAATGTTTTCAATGGATTCCATGTGAATGACAATTGACGGTGGTCTTTCATTCACAATAAATATTTCTCCTAAATAATCATTACTACTTTAATTAAGGAGTGGAAAGTTATATTTTTCGCTATATTATTACAGTAACCTGCAAAATTATTAGACTAAGCTCAATTTTCTCACGAATTTCTCTTTCATCGAGTGATTGCCAACATATGTAATTGTATATTTCTAATAATTATTAAATGAATATTTAAGTGGGTCAAGAGACAAATATATTACCGTATTTCCAGGACCATAAGACTCATTTTTTCCCGTGAAATTATAAACTAGAATATATAAGAATGGACTTTCACCGCAAATATCATTGGTTCGATGCTAGCGCGAATCCGCCTTTAACATTTTCATGGGGTGGATTAAATACATTTTTTTCTGGGCACTTTCGGAAAAGCTAAATTGCTAAGATTCGGGAAATAAATAGGATTAATGAGTATATTTCACATTCAAGCTTCAGAACTTCTAAATCGATCCTTAGTTCGATGCGAGGGCACGTTAATTTTTACTCCTTAAGAAATGTACAGTAAACACGGATAATATTTTGAGCTACTTACCGTTTCGATTTCGCTTTGATACCTGAATGTTATTTATTAGAGGAGCACCTAAACCGTAATACGAATGATCATCTACAGCAAATACAGTGGCGTATGGCAGGGGGTGTGTTAATATCTTACCTATTCTATTAGCTTTTCTTGTGCTATGGTTGCTGGAGGAGATTTGAAAATTGAAATTAATTTGAGTAAAGATCTCCTAAATGATATTTCGCTGTTAACGTATCAATATTTATCTTCAATTTCTTTCTTAAGGTATGATTGGAGTTGAGAGGTCAGAAAATATAAGCATTAGATTTTGGGGCATAAAGACTGCAGCTGGACCAGGTCCTTTAGTGAAAACATCACCAAGAATGACGGAGAGGGTTGATTACAGCCGGGTAACTTGCTGCCACACTCAAACGAAATCGTTCCAGAATATGTTTTTTTGCTCAGTACATACATCATTTCTAAAGATTTTTCCATGATCACCCAAATATACAAGTAACTCGTATTTGAGGGGGAACATTGATATCAATGAATAAATAAAGATTTTTTTGAGAAAAACAAAACTTCCGCGTATTTTTTATCACACCACGTATGTGACGAAATAGTTTTTGTTTGCGTGATATTTCTATTTTCCATGTTAGCGTGATAATATTTCACACAAAAGCATTTATTTAATGAAATAATAGTGCCAAAGTAAAGGCAACACTAGTAAAGTAACAATATTATATCGTAAAATTTTAGATGAGTATTCATCTTGAAAGCAGCTTAAAAAGTAAAACTATCAGCGTTAACGCATACATTCATATCCTAACAGTCAATGGTCAAAGTCCCTTGAAATCGGCTCATCATCGTCAAGTTCCTGGTCTAGCTGAAACCGAAAAGCCTTTCCTTTCGTGGAACTATATCAGTCGGAGAATGAAGTAACCTTCAAGCCATTCCAATGGTGCGAGGCGCTGTCTCTATTCGATTCCGGTTACCTAAAATTCCACAGCGATTCCTTCTTCCCCTTCACCCTCAAGTTCCAAAACATGTACCCCACCATTGTTTTCTCCTTATCCGCAAATCACGTAGTACCAGCAGAAATTGTAAGTGCACTGTTTGGCCGCTAGAGCAGCGACAGAACTAGCCCACAGACTTTTGCAGGTGAGTGTACCAAATAGGATGAGCGGGTTTGCGGTGTATATTAAAATTTTGGTTGCGTTGTTTCCTCGTTATGTTTAAATCTAAAAATGCTTAAGACTTTTTATACTTCACTGTGAATTAAATGAATCAATGGTTTTTTATTTGATTAAAAAAATCCGGTATGATGTCCTTAGTTGTGTCAAAAATTGTAAATATGCCATAGGAATGTATATGCCTAGCAAGGAACTCTTTTAGAGGCATCTGGAAGACATTTTGTAGAAGATTCTATACCTGCAATGGTGTCTTCTATTGATAGTTTATTATGAGGCTAAGTGTGTTTTAGGCCTTTTGATAGAAGTGCTAATTTTTTGTTTGAAAATGTGACATTTGATCTATTAGTGATACGGACGTCCTTGCGATGAGGCATTCGTTTCGACGACCGAGATTTATCGGGCATTGAACTAACTTCTAGTAGTTTATAAGGATTTTTTGAATTTGAATGGAAATGTGAGCTAATTTTGCTGTACTTTCTCGATTCAAAGCTGATGATGGGAAGAACTGCATTCGCTGAACCAAATCTTTTCATTCGTATTACCTGTGATCATGGGTGCTTGAGGTCCAATGATGAAATAGAAGGGCGAGCCGCGAAAATACGCTGGAGAAATTGAAATAGAAAACGAATTACACAAAATGGACATTCTTGGTAAATTTTCTGACGTCGAGCTATTTCGCCTGAATTTTATTTCTCTAATAATTTTGTTTCGTTTGAAATGTTAAGTAGTTTTAATTTTCCGTTGTAACCACGACAGAAGGTAAGGTTCCTGATTTAGTTTCGTGTTTTATATAAAGAAATACTTTGATCTAAATCGGTATATTTATCACATGGTGTATTTGTTTACAGATATCATCGTTATTGAGTTGTATCAATATAAGGAAGGGCACTTTTATCTCAAGTTTAATTAGTTACGGATATCGCTATCTTTGTTGATAATGAATAAACAAATAACGCCTTTATTTGGGCAAACTTGAGGCTATAAAGTCTCCATGTAACCCATAATAGTGTCTGCGACTGTAAATTAGAATAAAAGCGTACATTTTGGAATGCCTTTGGAAGATTATTTCATTTTATGTAAATGTCTGACGTGAACTTTCGCTTTATTTGATATATTTTTTCATTTTGGTTGACTTTCGATTTTCCTTGACCACAACTCTTGTGATTCCTTTCGTCTTTAAATGATATATCTTTATATCTTATGAATTTCGATTTTCATTTACTTAAGTAACACACCGAAAATAATTTCTTAGTTTGTATTTTTAATTTCACCATATCATTTCATTAATTTCATAATGAAATGTGAATGTAATTTTTGGTAGTATGTAGCATATGTTTCATCTGAACTTACGGTTTATGTTTTCTTACTTTACTGAAAGCCAAAGGCAATTTTCATGTTACATTTCTCTCTCTTACAACATCGTGCATCATTTGCGTAATCTGATCAGCGTAATCAAGAAGACGCAATGTCGAGCCGCGATTCAACCGGAGGGAGGCCATCGTGGCGCTACGAAATGGAGCTCTTGATCTCTGTAATGCGGGCGTTGCAAATTTGGTAACAGATGAGGTTTGGCTGGTGATCCGTTGATATACTGTCATGTTTTTGCGGTAGGATATTTGCTTTTTTGCCTCTATCGCATTCCTTGGTAGTCTCGACCTAATGAATAGCGTATTCAGGGCTGCCAATCTTACAAACACTTTGTAATACTTGTGAAGATAATGTCTCGTATATTATGTATAGAACTATGGTTTTGAAATATGAAAATAATTATTATTATTATTTTACCTTTTCCTCACTATTTATGATATTGGTTCTGAATTTGTGAGGGACCTTCACTAAGTCACTTGTTCCTGTACATTATTCTTAAACGAGTTGTTTATTATTCCCATTGATAAACAGCTTAGAAAATTTCTTCCGATGGAGCAGGCATCCGAAATTACAGATTTTTGGAGTGAAATTTATGTTTTTAGAAGCAATTTTGTCTCCCTTATGCTGCCGTGGAATAATTACTTGATGATAGAATAATAGGAACTATGCTCACTGATTCTTGATGCCACATCTGCTTTATTTCCTCTTGTAGAAAGTGATATTTCTGTAATTACTCGGAATGCTTATTTTGTAAGTTTAATACTGATATTTTTACGAGGCAGTTTTACTTGGTTTGGGTATGAGTGTGATATGTAATTGGTAAACTTCTATAGCATTTTCTTATTTCAAATATTTTGATCTCGGACTCGATAGAAGCTTGTTTCGTGAAATAAATTGCAATAATCCAATGCACTTTCTTTTCATTTCATTCCAATATCCGGTATGTATGTTTATGTATATTTTTCTCCGTAGGATGACCTATTTATTTCCTAACTTAAATTGACTTCTCCTCGCATGCCCGACTTGAGATGTTCTTGCGACTCGTCTCTGAGAATTCTGACGATTCTCTTCCCACCCATATCTCTAACGTGATTGGGCCACCGACACTGAAGGAGCAGACCTGCATAGATCCCTAACATTTCTTTTTACGTACATTTCGTTATGTGTGTTCTTGTCTGGTTTTCTGTCTTCTTCTCCGTTTCTTCTTCGCCAGCCTCCGTGGTGTAATCGTGGTAGCCTGGCAACACCAAGGTCCAGGGTTCGAATCCTGGTCATTGACTGGTTGTTTGTGTTTTATTATTTTAGGGTTAACTTTAAGAATGATCTTGTAAGGCTCAAGTTTAAGTCGAGGTTATGATTATTATCTTGTGCCATTTAGTGCTTTTAGTGTTGTCAATACCTGTCTCATACCACTAAATCCGTTATTTAATCTCTGTTTTTTCCCAATTTAGGAGGCTCCCAAACCATTAACTCTCCAATTCAAGTGTACTTCGCCAAATCCAACCAACATTGGATCGACAAAACAGACACCTTGTCTTTTACACGCTCAACCTAAACCTTAGTCAATTTAAGTCAATCCTCTGTCACTGATGTCCCTCATTGTCTTTGCCCTTTTGGTTCTTCTTAGCCGTACACAGATCTCAGATATAAAGCGGCCCCATGAGCCCTCGCTTGATTCACACATTTTAATCTCATTTATTCTAAACATTTGACAACCCTCGCCCTATCGCCTTAACTAATTTCCCCTCTAAGTAATATCCTATTTTTTAAAATGACGTCGTCTTCCAACCGTGACCTTTCCTGGTCAGAGTTTTCATTCCATTATTTTCCAAATTTAAGAGAGGAAGTTCTTTCTTTTGATATGTTTCTCTGACCTAATTCTTCTCAAAAATCATTCTGTAGAAAAGCCTTTAAAGTTTAAAATCAGTTCGATAAAGGAAGGGTTAATTCAAAAACAGATCCTTGTGAAAGCAAAAATATCACATTTATCAACAAAGTTAATAATTGTATCCAAGTAAACAATTTTCCGTAAAACATTCGTTAAAATCCATAAGTAAGGCATAAAATTAAAGTGATTCATTTCAAAGATTGATTTGTTTCTTGTGTTGAATTAATGTAATCATTATCACTTTAAATTAGGGTATCTTCGGTTTTAAATTGCATAGCTTCATGTATATAGTGAGAAACTTCAAATTTTATTTTTGCTATTAGTCTAAAGAGTCGATTCCGAGTGAAGACGCCATGGAATGGATTGTGGAGGAGGATTGTAGCGAGGATAGATTGTAGGTAGAACGATTTAGAAGCATAATGATTTTTCGTGTGACGTTAAAATGAACTGAGATAATAGAACTGCTTCACTGCTGTGCAAAGAAACATTAAAGAGTATGCAGGTACCCCAAACTGATTCCTGTCTCAATGTAAGCAACAGCATGTAGCATCGTTATTTTTTCTGAAAGTTTTATTTATAATTCCTTCATAAATTTACTGTACAAATATTAAATATTCGACGTTTAAGGTAGCATAAATTTCATTAGTAAACCAAATTCATTAAATGAATATGGTCATAATCAACAAAAGTTGAATTTTTCTCTGTTACGATAGCTGTTAGTAAAAAAGTGTATTTTATTAGAAAGTAGATTGAGAATTTTATATTTAAAGAATTGCTTCCTCTGTTTATAACTTAATAATAAACTGCTACGAAAACAGTCGATCTTAAGATGTGTTAAATGAAAGTTCTAAATATCTTCTTCTGTCCTTCGTTTAGGAGGTGATCGGAGTCACGAAGAAATTGCTGGTGTTGTTTGTGCAGATGGCTATGAGGTTAGGGTGGACTATCGCCTTCTCGAGGCTAAAGAAAAAAGAAGAAACTTTGGGAATACAAGTAAATGATGGCGAAAATCGTCAGTATTATCTGCCGATAAAGCATTTTGAAAGTATCGGTAATTTAGAAGAAATACTGAATAGTATATTTCCAATGGAAAAGTTCTCTGTTTTATTCCATAGTGACGATGACCTCTGGTCACAAACCCAGCCCTCTGAGGTATTGGGCATTCCAATGGCCGTGCATCGTCCTGAAAAAACAAAGGCGATTAGTTTAGCGGCGTCTTATAGGGAAGAGGATGTCGAACGAAAGATCAAAGAGGACTCAAAAGCTATTCTGAGATCCATGTTTAGGGAAGAGGAATTCGAAGGACAATTGAAGATGAGGCTGATTACAGATGAGGTTGTGGAGGACTTTATGGTAGGATGCAGCGACAAGAGGGAAGTTGAAGGGAAAGCTGTCGTAAGAATGTGCGAACGGAAGATTTTGGGAGACATAAGATATAAAGTTGAATCGCCGGTGGAGAATTACATCCGCAGAGATAAATGTCTGCAGGAATTACGCGATCGCTTGCTGACTTCCCCGCGGTTTCGCCGTAGAAGAGTGGTCGTTTGCGGTTCCGTCGGAGTGGGTAAAAGCGAACTGCTGAGGGCGTTCGTGGCGACGCACGGAAATGAGTTCCAAAACATCGTCTGGATTGAATCGAAAGAGGCGCAAAAGGCGCGGGAATTGTTCGCAGAATTGGCGTTCGAAAGAATTGGAATCTTAAGGAATGGAACGGACGGAAAAGAAAAGAGCTTCGAAACTGTCGTCTCAGACGTCTACCGCTTCTTTCGCGGTAAAAAAGCTCTATTCGTTTTTGATGGAGCCGAAGAACCCGCTTCCACGTTCCTTCCAAAGTCTGTCTTCGAGTGCAATCCGTACGTCGTGATCACTTCTAGGCTCTCGGCTTGGGAAGTTGATAATGTGATGCATTTGGGGCCATTTGAAGAAAAAGAAGCCGAGCAGTACATCCCCGCCAATCGCTTTGGTTCCATTTTATTGAAATGCTTGGATTTTAACCCGTTTCTGCTCGCGAAACTCAAGGCAAATGAAATGCACGCCAAAGATTCGCAGTTCGAGTTACCACTTCTCGAAATACTTCCCGACAAAAGTTGTGGCGATTCTTCGTTGAAACTGCACTTCTGCGAAGACGATGTCACGCGACTGAAGAGCACTTTGAACGTACTAACGGAATCTGCGTGCTCTTTTCTAAAGGAGTTGGTTTCTCTTAAGAGCAGTGGGGAGATAAGCAGTATTTTGAGTCGGGAAGAGAACGAGGAAATGTTGCGCGCAATTCTTCATTTGAAAGAGAACTCCCTCCTGGAAGTGTCCAACGGAAAACTGATCCTTCCCAAAGCAGTGAGGTCGATCTTATTTTTCCACAAATGGTAACGGGATACCCAAAGAAAAAATAACAATGTCAGATCAATGGTTTTAAATATTATGATTATTTGCGGTTTATTTTTTTCATTTAAAATTGATAAGTATCGAACAATAATGTACTGCATAAATACTACTAAACTATAAGGAACAAAAAGGTAAATGCGATAAAATGGAAAAAGAATAAAGATAGAATGACATTTTAAACTAAACAAGCGAAATGAACTCGAATTTTATTTGAAAATTTGTCTTCGACTAAACATGATAACTACGCTTCATTTTTTATGAAATCAATATTAATCAAATGCAAAAGAAATTATATCAAGGTAGTATTGTTGAAAAGCAGGTATCACGGAGAAAAGTAACTTTAATATAATGTTTAAAGCAATGGTTCAGTTTCACCTGTGCCAATTAATGTTATTTTTGTAAGCAATCAGTAACGCTCGCGTAATCTTCGTCGGTATACCGGTATGTAAAATACGGCAAGTACTCGTAAAGAGCAATTTCTTATGACAAATTGTTTTGTCAAAAGATTATCGAATGACATAAATACTTTTAAGTGAATAATAACTAGTGTTCCGTCGTAATCTTCACCGGACGTGTTTAAAAACGGCGAGCAGCACGCGTCTTACAATCATATTATAACTTTTTTCATTCAAAACTTGGGTTCCTCGTAAATTTGGGTGCATCTTAGAACATGTGGTATGCAATGCTTTATGTTATTATTATTTATTGAAATATTCTGACTCCATGTGAATTAATTAATTATAATATAATATTAGTAATTAATTATAATAAAATATAATCGCTTAGGGGGTCTGAAGTTAAGGATTGTAATAATCTCTTGAACTCCTTCCAATTTACGATCAAAAGGGAAATAATTGAATCTCATCATAAGACAGTATTGCCTTTGATGATATATTTTAAGCGTAGAAATATTTGTTTATGAGACTCTTGGGAATGAGTTGAGAATTGGTTCGGAATGAAATATTTGTGGAAACTTTGAGGGGCTAAAGCTCGTCAGCACCCCCCCCCCTTGAAAGAAAGAAGTATAGCGTCATTAGACAACAGGATATCACATATATTTTATCAAAGAACCTTAAAGAATCGAACAGACGACATACATGGGTTCGGTCGTTTTCAAATACGAATTTAAAATAACTGAAGTAAAACTCGCCAAATAAAAATATAATCATTCTATTTCGCAGCTTTCGATTAACTATTAAGATTCTGTTGCATTACGAAATCTTTTTTCAGAAATTCCGTCTTGCCAAACTCAAAAACCTAAGATGTGCGCTCTACACAGAGCACTAAGGGATGAAGATTTTCCGTAGAGAGATAGTGGCGTTTTATGTACGACAACGCTTTACTTAAGGTAATATGGATTAATGAAAAGTTAACTCAAAATGGAGCTAAATTACAGCACAAGAAATCGTGGCAAAAGAGTTTATCGCCGATAACTGAAAGAGACCCAAATTGAATCTGAATATGGACCCCTAAGCTAGCCGAGAAGTCGTTTTGTATTGCCCGCTTAGCCTGTATATCGATATTCAATTGTCTCACAGACGCATGTAACCCGCTAGAAGACCTCATTTGAAGTACATTATTCGAGTTGTATGGTAAGGAACTTGCAATTTCTTCGGTTTATTCGTAATATAACCTAGTGACATTAAATAGTAACTTGGCCGGATGCTGACCTTTGAATCGTAAGTAGATATGCAAATATCCTTTAGAAATTACTTGGGTAATCTACAAGTTCATTGCTCGTGCGAACTATGAAGAGTATCAGGGTACATGGAAGCTATCAGAAATAGTTCGAAATCGGATAAAAAATTTTATGTCAACTGATTGCCATCATTTTCATCTAATGATCATCTACGATTCAGCGATGGCATCGGTATGTTAGCATGTCTTTACAATGAGTGCTTTTTTAACCATCTGCGGTTATTTTCCTTCCTTGGGTCATCACATTCCTTTCGGATTGATGAAGTGACAAGGTTGAAGATTGCTTCATTGAAATTCATTTAATGGAATTTATCCTAAATGGTGGAATTTATTTTACATAGGTATCTAATCAAAGTTAGAAATTTTAATCTACAAATGCATTTTTCATGTCTATGGTAGAAGTTCTATTATTCATGTTTTGGAATGATATATTTAAGTATATGATCAATCTGCCTGTATTTCACCATGCAAAAAAGATTCTAAGTTTTGATATTTTAGGTACATCTGTTGAATCCATGCCAACTTATTTTCAAATACTTTTTGGTACAGATATGGCAGACGAAATGATGGGTTGTCAAAGTTTGCTATCAATCAAATTATATATTGATTTTCATTTTGTACTTGTAGGTTTGTTGAAGTGCATGATTTGGGTTGGGTTGGATATTTCAGGGATATTTCCAGTTATACCTATTTTTTAAAGCTGTCATTTACTTTTGTAGATGTCTGTCTTTTGTTGACATCTAACACCTAATTGTAACATCTAAAGGAATGTTACAATGATGTAGATGACAGCTTTAAAAAAATTGCATAACTGGAAATATCCAACCCAACCCAAATCATGCACTTCAACAAACTATGGGGAGAGATAATACCAATGAGGTAATTTTGCATTTAATGAAATATCATGGGGATACCTGTAATGATGTGAAATCTTTAGGAGGTTTATTTAATGTGGACGAATAGCTTATTTTTAAGCAAATGTGAAATGTGAGTAATCAACTGGTAATAATATATCGTTATGATATGAATATTTTTGTTACAGCAATCAATATGACTCCTGAAAAAGTCATTCTTGAGGCTGCATTGGAAATCATCAGCTGGAGGAGTTGTTTCTGAAGAAGCAGGTTATCAAGAGGTGCAATTAGGTAGTAAAATGGAATTATTTTCTTCAGAAAACCTCGATTAAATAGTGGGGTTTGGTGGAACATAGTAAGTGGATGGTCAATTCTACATCGCATATTATGGCAGAAAACAAGAAAGGGAGTTTTTTGCCGTGGTTTTTGGTCTCAACCATCACAGCACCTCCAACGAAGGAAAACTGTCTTCAGAAGGAAGCCCTTACTTTTGTGAGTTGGCATTCATATTTCTACTATTTTTCCTCATAATGTAGATTTCAGATTTCCTTTTTCTATTCTATGTTAGAAGTAAGTGAATCCATTTGTTTGAATAGTTTTAAATAGTAGTTGTTCATTAGAGTTCGAGAAAAGCTCCAAATAGCCGTTGTTTGCAAGGAAACTAATCATTGAAGAATTCCCAACAGTAGAGGTTGGGGTTCTCAGTGGTCATGCTTTACAGGTATTGTTCTTAACACATATTTCGGCAACTACATTGCTATCTTTGGGAAAGAAGAATAAGTTAGTAGTTGTCATTTTATAAAATACAGAGCATAACATTTACATTGCTGAGGGAATACATTTTGATCCATGGTACTCATTCATCACGGAACTTTCTTAATGGGAAATTTGAGTAGAAATCTCACTCCTGTGGTTTTGAACATAAATCTTGGATCTGAAGACTGTCAGTTGCTGTACATTGTTAAACAATTTCAATGTATGTTGTGCCCTGAATGCCATTGAATGTTGTATGACGGGGATATTAACCAAATTATCATAATTAAGATAACAATAAAATCTAAGTGGTCAGGTGTAACTTTGTGGAAAGCCATGGTAGTTGAAAAAAGAAGAGAAAGACTTTGTTGATTTTCCACAGTATATTACACTGTGGAAAATCAGCAAAGTCTTTCTCTTCTTTTTTTCAATTAAGATAACAGTTTTTTCATTGCTTCAATCCTGCCAACTAACTCAAATGAACAGCTTAGGAGAATGATTAGTGAACTGGAGGTCCATTATATTGATGTTGTGAAAAAAAGATGTATTTGACAGCATATATATATACGTACTGTTTCCCGATTCTTAATTGCGATTTCAGTCAATCTGCATTGTCTGAAAAATATCTTTCCTCAGATATATAACAAAATAAATCCATTTTTTCCTAACTTTTGCAATTGGCAGCCTTCAGTGGACCATTTCCTTCAATTCCAAATTTGCGGATCCTCTGCCCCTTTCAAGGGTAACTTATGCTTACGGTTCTCTTCTACGGTTGAGGAGGGGAGGGCAGGCCATTCTTAAGGTGTTGCAACATGTATATACTATATCTATGCTTTTTCTAAAATAATTTTTTGTCTAACTGTAAATCACAGTATGTGAAATAACTTGTCATTTTTCGCCAATGCTTATAGCTAACAATCCACCTGTGAATAATTTCCACTGCTGTTATCTAAATTTGAAATTTCTATGGATGAACTGGTGGGGTAGCTTGGATTAGGTGTCTTCTATTGATAATCTTGTGATCAACATTGTTGTAATCATTCAGAATGTGCTGAGAATAGCATTTTGTGGTAAAATGTGAAGTATGGACAACATTAATAGAGCAACATTTGGATCATATATTCATTGTTTACACAGTAATTCTAACAAGAGCTTAATGAAATCACATTAATTTTAGTTAGTGATGGTTATAGAATTGAGAAAGTTAAAAATATGACATTATTGGAGTATAATTCTATCAGATGCATCAAATGCTTGCTGTTGTATTATGGTATTCTTTCTTCTATGAATCTTACCTTCAAGTACATTTTAATATGATTAAAATAATTTTTTTATTCTGAAACATTATCCAGGTACCATTTTACATCTATAAATGTTCTCCAGGTGCCAGTTTCATTTTGAAAAGAGTTACAGCTTTTATTGTGATTCTCCAATTGCAATTGGGATTTTATTAATTGTAAAGAAATAAATATCAAGGAAACATGTATAATTTTCCTCATTTGTATGTTTTTTTCTAAAATTCAAAGGATAGATGGGAGAAACTTTTTTGAGGCAAAAACAAGAGGTTAGAAGATTTGAGTATATTTTAGTAGGAATAACAAAGGGTTGAAAGATTTATTTCCTTGGCTCACTGAAGATTAGATTTCATTGTGTTAGAGTAAAAAAGGTCCTTATCTATCTCATCTGCTTAAATTCTAGATGTAATGGAAATAATCACCTTTAATATTATTACAGTGTAACTTATTATTTCATCATTTTGGAAATATGGTGTGTTCTCAGTGGAATCTACTCTTCATTTATTTGTTATCATTATGTCGAATCAATTAAATCATTAAATGCAGGATTTCAAGGTATTCCATAATATTATAATCAGATTTCTCAAACCAGATTATGAGCCCAATAAGCAACAATCTTCAGGTCAATTTCAATTGAGTGGAAGAATAGAATAGTATAAACAAAGATTTCAAATGTAAATATGGGGCATCAAAAAATATTCTCATTTTTGTTGTGGCATTATTATGGAAATAATTCAAGGGCATTCTGTAGTTTTTAATGTTTTTGAGAGTTATTTCCTGTCAACAATCACTGATTCAGTTAACTCTGCTGATAGAGAATTTTAAATAGGAATGAATTGTAGAAAGAATTCTAACAAGGGGAACACCAGACTTGGGTAACAGCAATTTGCTGGAGACTTTCAGGGTAGTTTCCCTGTTCTAAAATAACATATACTTCATCGACCTAGACCATACCAACAATCCTTTGTTTATGCAAAATTGGTATTTAAAAAATTGGTGTTAGGCAACCACACAATACACACACATTACCATGGATATTACGAAAATTTCCATGTAGGAAAATATTTTCTCCCATTTTTTTGACAAATTACTCATATTTTCTCCATTAAATTTCAACTTCTAACCTCTGAGATACTATTAATCGTTTTAGTTAACATTTATTCAAATATAAGTTAGATAAGTACTCCGTAATCTATTATGTACAGTTGGCACTCAGCTACACAAACAGCACATATTGTCGTCTTAAACCACAAGTGTCATTTGACTTGGCCTTTTTTATGTCATAAGGGCTCTAGCAGAGAATTCCCAGAAAAAGTGAGATTTCTATCCTAGCTATTATATAGTATAGAGGGATAAAAGAGGGATCCTCTTTCTTTCAAAAGTAATTTGAAAAAGTTTCGAGAGGGTTTTTTTTGTAAATGTGAGCTGAATATACCCTAATTTTGGCATCGTAATGAAATTCGCAACATTTACACTCAATTTTTAAACTAACGGATACCATAAAGAAAATTAAACTTTTTATTCAAACACATTGTATAGAGTAGTTATAAGGCACAAAGTTTCGTGTTTATTTTATGTTTATTTCAAAAGATATAAAATGCCAAACTTTTATTTTTTTTCGAGCCATAATTTTTTGGGCCAATTTTGTTTCAAATTTTCTTCTTGGAATTCACCCATAAAAGTTTTCTTGTTATTTTCTGTAATAGAGAAACAAAGTTTGTGAAGGAATACCAAGTTTTGATTTCCTCAGTAGAATACTGCCAGAGATAACGTGTCTCAAAGTTGATAACAATCGATGTATAACTGTTGAAGGCTGCGGTAGGTGGTCAAACAAATGACTATATCTAAGCAAATATTTCACTGATGGATGTAAAACTTGGCAAATGTTCATAGAGAATATGAGTTTATGTTCACACAAAATTTCATTAAAATCCGTGATGGTCGAGAGGGGTACTTCTCTAAAATCGGTCCACTTGACATGGAATGTCAACCCGTCTGAGAGATATTTTTTCTGCAAAAGCCTTGGAATATGGATACGATTCTATGAAAATACCACTATTGCGAAATGGTTAAGGAATTCTTCAAAGCGGTTTCAGATATGATAGTAGTTTGTTACTTAAGATGACGATTGTGTTAGGCAAAGCCGTTACCCATTAGCCCCTGATACTTAAATACTCGTACATACTGTTGCAAAAAATAACAGTATCCCTTACTAGCAAGCTATAATATGCAGAATCCATTTCTTTTGGTCGTCTTTGAATTTTTACTGATCGTGTACTTGAGCAGGTATCAACAAAAGCCAGTGACATTTTTTTAGCTGGAAAATATATAAGTTAACTGAGTATTGGTTCCTCCTCTTCCAAAGAGAGTTATCAGATTCTATTCTGCAAGAACAGTGCAAAGGAAAAGAGCCTTCTTAATGCTGAGAAGGACACAATTTATCGTTGGGAAATTGATATTATTTAAGGTGGAACTAAAGTGGAAACATTTTCAATAATAAAAAATAGACTCATGATAGATTTTTGGAAGCAGGAAATGTCACAACCAGGACTGCAGCAGTGGGTTGTTTGCGGCTTTTCAATTCCTTTTGGATGAATTCAAGTTTTCTGCATCACAGTCTTCGATCATAGATCATTTTAACCCTTTAGCTGTGGAAGGCTCAGATTTTCCGACATCCGTGTGCAGGAGAACATAGGAGGGGTATTTCTCCCTCTGAAGGCACAGGCTAGTCCTAGCAGGTAGTTAACCCTTATAATCCGGGTCGACCTTTTTTGTATGGGTGCGGTCAGCAGTTATTGCTTAGAAATTATGGTTGCTCTTTTCTATAATATATTTAATAATAAACATTTATTGTTTAAGAATTCCAGATTTACTTTCCTTGTAGTTTGCTGATAATTTTGATACCAAATACTTTGTAGATATCTTGACTTTATCGTTAGCTAATAATTTTATAATTAAGCAAAATATAATAAAATCCACGAAAAATTTTTTTCCATAAAGACTAGGGTTACTAGGATTGCATTAAAATTTGAACAGAAGAAATAATTTAAACATTTTATTGTAACTGTCTTAAAACTCCTTATTGTTTAGAAATTATGGTTGCTATTTTATATCATATATTTTTTCTATGAAATGCCTTGCAGTCAACCTCTCTTGTAGGTTCTCCATTGACTCGCAAGTTTCCCAAAGTTGGCATTTCTCCTTCCCTTGACACAATACTTTTCAAGGAGCTGTTTCACTATACTCCTTGCAAATTTTCTGTACAAAGTTCTACTTCCTGTCTTCGTTTTATATAAGTAGAAAGAATTAAGTAATGCCACATCTAACAAATGAAAAAACAATTTTTTATACCATTTTATAGACTTCCTCATACACTCCACCGATCCCACCATCATGTCTAACTTGTCCACTAGTCTCATATTTTTAATAGTCTGCACCGGGTTTAAATATCACTTCATTCGTTTCACAGTTCGTTCACCACTGTCCACCAATTGACCTTTGTGCACTGTAGACAAAATACAAACATCCCATTTGTCCTGCCACTTCATTGCAGTCATATTTCCATTGCTTTGCCTCTCATTATCACCTCTCACCATTTTTTTCTTGTGAAATGTTGGCATGTTCTTTCGGTTAACTCTAACAGTCCTAACTAACCAGTTTTATTTTTCAGATGAAAATCACACAGATTTGGACTTGTGTAATAATTGTCTGTGTACAAGATATGCCCTTTGCCTAAATAGTTTCCCATCAATTTTTTCACCACTTCACCTGACAGTCCCAACTCACCGGACCAACTAATATCAGTCTTCTTTCCAGTATACTCTATCATATCCAAATTGATTCTAGTTTTGCAGTCACATAAAATGAATAGCTTCATTCCAAATCTATGCCTCTTGGATGGGATATATTGCTTGAAGCCCAAGCACCCTTTGAATAGAACTAAGGACTCATCTATCACCAGTTTTTTGTAAGGATGAAAAACATCAGAAAATTGCTGTTTTAGCTGTGAGAATACATAGTTTATTTTCCATAAAGGATCACTCAGGCTTGGTTTCCCATTGTCTGCAAAATGCTGACAGCATAAAATCAAAGTAAATCGGTCCCTCGGCATACACATTCCAAAAATCGTTTTACCGATAAGAGGATCTTGCAACCAGTATTCCTGAATAGAATGTTTTCTCACATGTGGCATTAGAAAACACAATGCAAGAAATATATAAAATTCATTACAGGTCAGCTTCTCCCATGACTGCATTCTACTTTTCGGTGACAAATTGTCACTGTAATTGTTTGTCTCGTTCACTATGAATGCCATCAGATCAGCGTTGAAAAACAGCAACAGGATCAGCATTGAAATAATCCATCTCTGCACTTGGCTCATGGAAGCCACCCAAATTCAGTCCTGAAGAACTTCTGTCGAAATCAAACTCTTTAGCTTCACTTACTTTTGCATCGTGTATCCTATGTATAGCTGAGAACCATCTATACATAATAGATTACCCAGTACTTATCTAACTTATATTTGAATAAATGTTAACTAAAACGATTAATTATATCTCAGAGGTTAGAAGTTGAAATTTAATGGTTAAAATATGAGTAATTTGTGAAAAAAATGACAAAATATTTTCCTACGTGGAAATTTTTGTGATATCCATGATAATGATTTATTGCATGGTTGCCTAACTCCGATTTTCAAATGCCAATTTTGCATAAACAAAGGATTGTTGGTGTCAATAGTCTATGAAGTATATTTTACCCTGAAAGTCTCCAGCAAATCCCTGTTACGCAAGTCCGGTGTTCCCCTTATAAGCTAATGTTTTGAAGGAAAGGGAGCTAAATTAATAAGTGCAATTAATATTTACTAAGTATCATTTTTATCTAGAGATGGATGTTTGTGTGAGATTTGATTTATGGCTTAAGAATATTTTGTTTTTAATTTTAATTGGGAACTGCTGTATTTCTATGAGCAGTGTCATAATATTCAATGTATTTTCATTATATATGTGGAACTTATTCCCAATTTCAATGCTCTTTTTACATTAATGCAGTAAAATCTCAATTTTATGAACTTCTTCAAAATGAAAAATTCTGATAATTCACCAAATTCATTGCATTGCTCGATTCCTCCCTTTTGAGTTGTGATAATTTGAATGCACCTTATGTGCATTTGCACATTGTTTGACTTGGGGTAAAAGTGGAGTTCAATCCAAACCCTCAATAACTTTAAAAAGGATTTTATGTAGATACATAAAAGATTATGCATTGAAACTTTGGTCTGAAAGCAATTTAAATGTAAATGAGGACTCTTAATAATAAGTAAAAGCATCTGGAAGGCTTACTTTGGAAGAATTCACTCAATTTTTTTTCCAATTGAAATAGGTGAATCCTTTAGCTGCGAGAGCCTCAGTTTTTTCTACATCTGTGTGCGGGAGAAAAGTAACAGGGGTACTGGAGGCGCAGGCAAGTCCTAGCTGGTAGTTATCCCTTGTAATTCGGGTCGACCTTTTTCCTATGGGTGCGGTTAGTGGTTATTGTTTAGAAATCATGGTTGGTATCATATATAATATATTTAATAAGAAGGTTTTTTAAATAAGCAGTCCGAATTTACTTTCCTTGCACTTTGCTGATCATTTTGATACCAAACACTTCGCAGATATCTTCATCTTTATCAATTATTACTAATTTCGTAAATCTGCTATTCAGAAATTGAAGAAGAATATATTTTTTCAAAAAGAATAGGGTTTGCGTTAAAAATATGAACAGGAAATAATTTAAAACATTTTATTGTAATTGTTTAAAACTCTTTAAGGTAGTGAAAATCTTTTAAATAATTTTCTAAACATAGTGATGTGCTCACTATCGCACAACCTACCGGATGTATTTGAGATCTCACTATCAAAATCAGACATTTCCAGAACGATGTCCTCTGCTTTCTTCTTCTTAGATTGAGGAATCTCCTCTATCCATCTTATTTATTTCAGTATCCACATACAGCATACATGCCATTTTACAGTGAATTATATAACATAAGATGCACACACACGACCATTCCCTAACCAGAAAAATCCGATTAGCCGGGATTCGAACCCGGGATCGTGGGGTCGGAGCGATAACACGCTAATACGGTAACCACTCTGCCACCAGGACCGGTATTATCTCGATTTATATAAACGATGCTTATTTAAACGATGATAATTGCAAAGAAAGTAACCATGTAGAAGCACATTTACTCTATGTGTAGAATGCACTCGAACCCAGTCATAAATCAGGAGTAGAGTGAAGAAAAATATAAGAGAGGGTAAGGTGCATTACCAAATTTGGGTTTCCCCCGAGGTGCAAAATCCCTTGGATTTTCCCAATCGAGAACAATAGAGAAGAGTGAGTCATTGGGCGTCTCATTGAGAGGCAGGGCCATAAAATTGTGAAAGGACAAGAACGGGGAAGAAAGAGCAAGTCAAACGTAGAAATACATTTTTCCCCGCAGTTCTCTTAGGATAACGTACGTTTCCCGCAGCTAAAGGATTAATCCTCAAGATGCTTTAAATCATAATCAGAATTGGTTTACTTCGCAAGTTAAGGAATGATGAGGGTTCGGCAATCTGTTCTGATTTTTTGCGATTAAATGAGCAGCTTTTCCAGAGTAATTATTCGTTGAGATGAAATCAGCTTATGTTTCAAATATTAATAAATTCCTCAAATTCATGAATTTAAGAAAATAGATGATCTAATTTTTGTTTCTGCATAGGGTTTGTTATCCCATATTCAACTCAGAGAAAACAATTTTTCTTGTTTTTGGTTGAACAAATTTATGGGACAACTTTTCTTGTATTGTGAATTTTTCAAACCTCGTGAATAGTAAAATGTAGTTTGAAGACTAAATCCTTAAGTACTGATAGAGTTAAGCTTCTAAGTAGCATTTATTTCTCATAATCTTTAATACAGAAACTCCCAGCTATTCTGTTTGAGGTTTTACTGCATTTTTCTTTGGATTTATATGTTGGTCACAGAGTTTCGAAATCCTTTATATTTCTTACTTCAGTTTATGTTCTACCTTTTAATTGAACAAAATACTCTTCACAATAGGAATATGCAAAGGTGATTATTCTCTTTCAACAAAAATTTTTCCTCAGTCTCTAATTAACATTTGAGTGATAGAATATACCAGGAATAATTTTTTTTTGTGAAAATGGTGATGTTTAAAAGTATGGTTTGATTAATCTCGTTTAACAATATTTGCATCAAGTACTCCAACCAAAAATAACTTTACTTTTAATAGCAATTGTTTCATGTTCACATTATGCATTGCTGAAGATAGTCTTTGAAATTTATTCCAATTCTTCACTTTTGGAGATACTTAAATACTAGGTCTTGTACTACTATTACTAGGATTGGCAGTTAAATTTTGACTAAGTTTGAATTGTGAATTTACTGAAAGAAATTGTGTAGTTTCCAGAGCATTCTAGAATTTTCAAAACAAAACAGTTCAAAAAAATTATACTAAGTCCCCAAGGTCATTCAATTGGTTAAAAAAATAATGCTCTTTTTTCATGTTTAATAATTTTATTTTTCCAGATAAACTTCAGTTTTCTGTACTTGTATTCTCAGTGATCAGTCTTTTCAATGGCTATGTTCAGAATAATTTTCACTTTATTTTGAACATAGCCATTGAAAAGACAGTTCACTGAGAATACAAGTACAGAAAACAAAGATGGCAGATGCCACAGCAGCAGGAAAAACAATTGAATTTTTGAGCTCCGAGATAGGCCCAGGTTTTGCGTCCCCTACTTTGCCAAAATATTTGGAGGGTGAGAGGTTGGACATTCAAAATGAGATTTTAAAAGGTTCTTTCTGACATTTCTTTATTGATCTCTGTAATAAAATGTACAATTCAAAATAAAGTAAATAAAAAAATCAGCTCCTGGTGTTTTCTTTGCTGCAGTTACTCCTTACATCCAGCCAATTATAAGTACTTGTTTAAACCTGCAATGAAAAGATCATTAAACTCACACATTGGAGATACTGTAAAACATTGGGCAAAAATTAGTCTCATAAGAAAATTACATTTTTTACTTTGAACTGGAAGATTTTTAAATCAGAAATTTGAATTACTGCTTAATGAATTCTGCAAGAGCAAGATGGTTTGAAACTTAATCACTTCTTCGTAACGTAACATTTCTGTTAACATTTGCTGAATGCCCTCAAGCAGATTAAGAATAAATATTGATTTCATCCGATGCAGTCTAATTATACTTCACAGTTGTCTGCAAATGATTCTAAACTGAAATTTTCAGAGAATTTAGAGCTTGTGACGAATTTTGAAATTTTACCGACAGTGGTAACATTCTTAATAAAAATTCTTTAGTAGATTCTTATGCAACTGGGATCATTACCAGAAAATTCTACCTCAGAATAAATGAAAAAAATTACGTGAAGAATTTAAGCACCAAAGCATCACAAGAATGCCAATAACTAGTGTTACGTACGTATCTTTCTGTATAAATAAACTCTGCAATCACCAGATTCAGTCGAGGGAACCGCTGCACGGTGCAACATTCAACAAAGGATTTAGCGTTTGTATTGATTGAGGAACCAAATGTTTGTTAAAATTTAGAGAACTCGCTCACGAAGAAAAGTTTCGAGATTTGATTTAAGTCCTTTTTCAGAGCGAAATATCGATCAACTATATTGCAAAGAATGTATGTACTATCAAAAATCTAATAAGTTGGTCTTGATGTTACGTTAGTCACCATATTGCTGAAAGGCATGATCTAACTAAAATGCAAACAGAATATTCATGGGGTCATTACGTGAGCGGATGTCACAAGTCAGATCTTACGGATTTACGGAAATCAATTTTCACATTTTCATTGCAACTGCGCGAAGTCAATGCGTTCACGGTATCTCCATATTCATTAATCACGCTATTAGAAAGTCAGTTGTCTAAGAAATCTAATTCAGCTATTCTTATGCTTCTGCCGCACGAGGTCAGCAGAGAATCTGCGAACCAGAGTTTGCCCAACGTTCTGCACGATCTGTTTTCTTATAGAGTTTCTTTTCCGGCTCACGCAACCGACATGCTTTCAGTAAAACATTAAAGCCGAGAGAATTTAGGATGGAGAAATCGAAAAGCGATTTCAGTGTAGGTTGAGGAATTATTCTTGAAGGTCCAATGCTCAAATGCTCAATTTTATTCTTAATTAAATTCCGATTCATCACCTACAATAAAGTAAATCACTGTATGAAATGTACTACTGATGCCAAAATCAGACTAATTCTATCATACGTCGATGCATCAAAGTAGAATATATGAGAAAAGCTAACCACTAATAAGTAACCTACTAATGAAATCTCAACAATTTTTCGGTTTAGCTAAAATACGTGATCGAAAATCTCTAGCCGAGAATCAGCTGGTCGAATGTAAAATTGAAGAGTAAGGCATTGGAGTTGAGGTAGAGGCTGTAACAACGCCAGGAATTCATTACAGATTAATTTACATTTCTTACGCAGAACATCTATTGATGATGAATACTTATAACTAAATATTGCACTACGTTCTTGATTCGACTTCATCACTTTCTCGAGATTTCTTTTTCGGAAATGAAACAATTTAATCTTGAAATAAGTTCTCTCCAGGGTAGAGGATATATAACAATTAGTATTAGGTCCCAGAAAAGTTATCGAATATATATTTGGAATTACAGCCGATATTTCACGATCAGGAAAAAACTAAATGAACTATTTCAAAACGTTTTCCATTTTCTGAGTCCTGCATTACTCTCCAATATTACGGAAAAGTACGCCCGATATGTACACCACAAGACGCACTTTGATGGAGAAGATTAAAATAAAGAATCATCATTTGACCGGATGCAACTGAAGACTAATTTGGACATTATTATCGTTCCAAAGAAATATCTTCTAACAATGTAATTGGACACGAAACTATAATCACGTAAATGAGAAAAAGATTAACGTTACTCAACGGAGGATGGAGGAAATATCACCCATTATTAAATTACTTAAATACTCTCGGTCTTATATTCATTTCCATATTAATCAGGAATTTTAAATCTATCCCCAGATTTGCCAATCACAACGCTGAAATCTTAGATTAATCCAGTATAGTCCCCACAAACCATTTTTTGAATTAAACAAATCAATGAAAATTCATTTTGATGACCTAAGCTGTCTCTATTAGACTCCGCTTCCCCGAAATTCTACAGCGATTCCATTCTTTCCCCTCAAGTGCCAAAACCCCCACTGCTGTTTTCCTTCTCATCTGCAAATTACGCACTACCAACAATTTTAAAGTGCACTGCTTGGCCGCTAGGGCAGCGACAGAACATGCCCACAGACTTTTGCAAGTGACTACGTTACGTTGAATGGAACAGCTGATTCTCGAAGGCGCGTCGAATGCGTCAAATCTAAAATTGATACAAAACTGACTAGCACATTGCAATGAGAATGAAGCAATTTAACCTCTGGTTGCCTTTAACAAAGATCTTCAAGATAAAACTGCAACGTTCTGGTAACCAACTCGCAATGACAACACGGTATTGTTAAATAAATAATCCTGCAATGATACTATGCACCTACACGAAATTTCATTGATAAAAAAAACCTCACGGTTAACTCATTTAGAATTTTACCCCGCGAGCCGTCGATTGGCGTACGTCGGGGGGAAAAGTCTTTAACATCTAAATAATTTAATTTGCAACAACAAATTCTCGCGAAGATATTAGAAACTGATGGACCACCGTAGGAATAAATTAAAGCACACCACGACCTAAATGAACGATGAACATATAAAATTTCATCACTAATAGTATCTTTGATAAGACTCACGACAAGAGGCAACCAACTGTCTGCGATAAGGTCTTCAAGGCCAGATGACGTCCTTCTTGCGGCAGAGAGGTATCCTCGTGCAGGGTTGAACCGTAGCTTTCAGCAGTCAACAGAAGAGAGGACGAGTCGGTGGCCTGCAAACCTTTTTATGCTCAGACAATGGATAGGGGTGGCGAAGTAGGGGAAATTATGGGTGGGGGACGTTTGGAAACTACTACTGCGATAACTATAATTCTTAAATAGTTATAAAATATTAAAAGAATAATGAAATCCAATATTCAGTGCAAGTTTTTAAGAGAAAATGTTCAGATTGAATAAAAACTACTTTTGATTATTTTCTTAATACTGTTTATAGTAGATATCGTAATTGATTTTTATAACTCATCTTTGAAATATCTTAATTTTAATATTAATTTAATTAAATATAGAATGAATCATCTTTCTTTGATTTGTTTTGATTTTTCGATTTATCTGGTATACGTAATTTCGAATGTAAAAGGGCAAAAATATTTCATATTTCCTTAGGATAAATTAGAGATAAAAATAGCGCCACCATTCAAATTTATGCAATACATTTCCTGAATGCTAATCCGAATTTCAAATAACCGTTCCATTGTAAGGTAAGTTAATTCGAATTATAATGTAACATCATTGTGTTGTTACGATTCCGAAAGCGTTTCGGCGGCTGTTGTGAAAGTGGTGGAGACAGTTCTGAGGACGATGTTAAAAGACAATTTCCAGCAAGTCTTCCAAGGTTGATGTACTCTAATTACTAGTTACTTCAGAAGGAGAATTTTGCTAAAGATGCCCCTGAACTATGAAGTAAACTTATGGAAGGATAGTGTCAGCGAGTAGTAGAATCATTTCCCATCGATAAGTTTTGTCATTAATGCATTCATTCAAAAAAGTGCAAAATGATATTAAATTTGATGAGACAGAAATGTGAATATCTAGAAATGTCTCACAGAAATACATTTAGAGTTTAAGTCGTTCAATACTCATGGAGAAAACTCTTCAGCTGTTTCTTTTTACGGTAGATACCATTAGCATGTTCCAAATATTTCCATCTGTTTATTATAGGTTAATGCCAATTAAGACTGAGCGTAACAACAAACATGGATATGACTATCACTCCTCCCAATGGGGTTTTAGTATCACCTGCCTAATCAAGGTGTTGTGAGGAGCAGAGCCCACCCTTAGAAAGCCTTTCAAATGCTGTCAGTGCTGAATGAAATTTCTTAAAATTGAAATCTTAATTTTTAGTACATCAGTGAAATTAGTAGAAGAGAAATTTTTAAAGATGCTATATGCACAGTAAACCTTTCTTTTTTGCTAACTGAGTGCAATATAATTTAGCCTTTCACCAAAGAAATATATGATCAGAAATGGTTCTTCGTAGTTAGCATGGTAAGTGAAGCGTAACATTAGTTTTATTTCCTGAATCAATAAAGGAGCAGTTAAATTTTAAGTTTATGAAAGTTGTGCCAACTGGGTTCCAATAGAAAGGGATGAATTTGCATTATGGAGGAAAGATATGAGAACAGGGACAGATACAGGAAATTAATTTATGCACAAAAAATTTAATGAGATAAATTACATGAAAAAGTAAGAGAAAGTAAAATAAATAGCTCCATAAATATTTATAAAATAGGCAAAGGTTGTCTATCAAGCAAGAGCTTGTTTATACAGCAAAAATCAACTAATTGCGGACGTTTATCTATTATAAAGCGGTTGGGGTGGCACACTGTGGTCTGCAGAGCCAGTTTTTGCTGTCAGAATTCGATTCTTTAAATTTTTTTGTATGTACCCAAAAACTTGCTGCTATAGAAGATAAAAGTCCACTTCAATCGAAAATGGTCATTTTTCTTCTTTGGTGACCATTTTTACAGAGAATTAGGTCTTCATAATGGGTGACATAGAAGGACCAAATTTCTCAGAAATTTTGCCCCATTTCTGGTGGTAACTTTCAATTTGCAATAGCAATAAGAATGGTGATATTCGTTTTCTGGTGCAACCAGGATGCTTGTCTAGCTGAAACAGAAAAGCCTTTCCTTTTGGGGAACTATCTCAGTATGAAGTAACCTTCAAACCATTCCAATGGTGCGAGGCGCTGTCTCTACTCAATTCCAGTTCCCTGAAATTCCACAGCGATTCCTTCTTTCCCCTCACTCTCCTCAAGTTCCAAAACGTATACCACCACCACTGTTTTCCTCCTTATCTGCAAATCATATAGTACCAACAGAAATTGTAAGTGCACTTTTTGGCTGTTAGAGCAGTTACAGAACTTGCCCACATACTTTTGCAAGTGAGTGTACAACGACCCCTTGCATGCGCTCCTCTTCCAGCAAAGCCCTCCCCTAAATACCTTATCTTAATCAATATACAGACCCTTGAGGCAAAACCCCAAAAAGATTCTGATAGTCAAAGAGAAGCAGTGCAGGCATAGTTACCCAATGAGGAACCCCTGCTTGCCACTCTCCCTGCTCTCCCCACATCGGTGAAACTGACTCACAAACCCTCCTGTGATAGTGAGAAAAGGTAAAGGTTTTGATCCCTATTCTTATACTTTCAACATTCAAAGAACAATTATTGTTTATTTCGATTGTATTTTTTGAGGTCCACATTTTGAGGTAATGTTTTTAGTTTAAAATCAATTTAAAACTTTTGTTGCCTAAACATAGACATAGTCTCCTAGAAATGGAATCGAGCCCCATATTAAATGAAAACTCTATTGGAGATCTATAAAATGAGTTAATGCAATGCTCTGTCAGTTTGAGAATTAGGCATCTGACTGAGGGCACCAAATCCTGCACCAGCTTTGTCAATTCTCCTTTTTGTAACTATTGAGACTATTGGTCAAGGAAATGGTAAAAATGTTTCTATGGTATGGTATTACTATTATGATAGGATTTTAAGAAGATCCTAAAATGTCATGTTCTCTTGGTGTGGAATGACCTCTCATCCTCTAATGCCTCAACTTTTTTAGTTGAGTTGTATATAAGTTAAGCGAGGATTAAAGGAAAGGAAGGTGTCTTAGTAGATTGGAAACCTACGGAAATCCCAAAGGAATAACAAGTGTGAAAAATAGTGACATGATTGGGACTCGAACCCAGGTCTCCCACTTTCCGGGTAGGTATTCTAACCACTAAACTACCATGCCACGTCTCTTCCACACTGTTAAGGGAATGCTTTGTGAGCAAGGCAAGCAGCCTCCACTTAGTGGCACGAACTGCCGCCTGAGGTCCTCACTGAGGCAACCAACTCACAAAGCGGTCTTATAGGAGTGGAAGACAGTCANTTTATTTTAAAAGTTTTTATCTAAAATCTTGATTGAAATTTATTTCTAATTAATTCAGCTTTATTACCTTCTAATTAATTGATTTTAACTTACTTTTGTAAACTTTTCTGATTGAAAATCTTCAGATATTTTTATTGAGTATTCTAGCTCTTGAATATTTGAAAGGAAACTTCTATTTCACCTATTAATTAATAGATGAATATTTTTCCATTATCCTGTCCTTGACTTGAGCTTGGCACTAAATATACTTGAGTATTGCTTCTCCTAAGGCTATCCTAGGACAGGTCTAGAACAAAGATCTTAAACAGATAATACATCTTTGCCCTCTTAATATGTAATGTTGTTAGCATTAGAAAACTTCTATAAGCAATGATCCCTTGACAGACCTTTTCATTCTCTCAATTTTAAGGAAGCTTTTATTTTCATTTAACATTTATTTACTTGGTAATTTCAGCAGTTATCCATTTTCCTAACATTCTTTATGAATCTTCCAAAAATTATTGAAATATTAATTTGTTTAAAATATTGTATATGAAAGCATCTTAGCTAATTTAACCAGATTCTTTAAAATTTTATTCCTTGAAGTAACTCTTCAAATATTAACTTTCCCCAAATATGTTTTTGTTAATTAATAGCCGATGTGTTGGATTGCCTTAATTTCTCTCCATTTGCATTTGTAATTATGTTAATGAAGTATTTTCCCTTTCCTTTGTAATTTTGCTCTCATTCAATAGCTCTGCTCTGAAAAGATTGTGGAGATTGTGGAAATGATCATTGGGCTTCCTGGAAATCGGTAATCCGGAGCTTCCCGTTTGTCTCCGAGCGCGAGTTCTGCTTGCCGAAAGACAGCTTATGGAGTGTTTTTAAACCTGTAATATTGTTCTCCTGTTTGGACAATTGCTACAGACTCTAACATTAAACTTCTTCAGAGACCAATTAATTTCTTTCTTACAATTCTCCAGTATTGTCACCAGCCTTTTCAAAACCTTAAGTTAGAAAAAAATATCATCTACTTTAGGGATACCATCTCTCACTGAACGTCTAAAGCGCAATGACCACCATTTTTTTCAGAATATTGTTAAAGGTAAATACAGAACTAACGATTTGATTTCCATTTTTTCCAGCCGTGTCCCTTCCTGTCAAACTAGGTTAAACTCTTTATTTCATTGTTCTACACCTCAACTTTCCATAACTAAGCGATTCTTTTATCCACCGCTTGCCACATTTATACAACAGTATTTTATCTCTTTTTCTTTCTTTGTCTTTTTTTGTATTTTTTCCTCACATATTATTTTTATTGTAACCTGTACTTTTATTATATTGTAGTTCTATAATTACTTTTATTCTCCATTTTTAAATCTGTCTTCTTATGATTTTTATTCATTTCTTTTAAATTTGTACATTTTATTCTTATTCTTATTTTGTTTCTTTGTTACATGGTTAATTGTTTATAATCCATTGTAAAGGCCTTGTGCTGTTTATGGGTTCATTTTAAATAAATAAATAGTACTTCTTCTACACAGATTTATTGACACAACTGGTTTTGGTGACATCTTACCATTTTCAGGTACAGAAAGAATCGATGCAAGCATGTTTATAAGCAGAAAAGAAAAGAGTGGGTTGGGTATGGGGCAGGAAGGTTGGAGAAGGTTGTGTGAGGAGAAGGATAGAAAATGTGTACAAACGGTACAAACAATGTGTTGTCATGTCAATAAATCTGTGTAGAAGTACAATGTCCAACTTATTTCATAAGATGGACTTCTACAATATCAAGGCTGCATCTGTTGAAATAGATTTTCCCTTGTTTCATTTCTTCATTTCTTTCCATCATGTTATTCTTTAATGTATCTATTCTTTAATGTATCTATTCTTTATTGTATCTATTCTTTAATGTATCTATTCTTTTATTCAATCAATATCTATTCAATCTATTTTTCAGATGCTTTTTGGCAATTGCTTTCTCTTTTGCATCATGTTACTGTAATGGCAGCAATCAGAATAGTTTGAAATTATACTGAACAAAGCCATTACGAGGAAATGAGCCATTTGGAGGAGTGCAGGGATGTTCCATGGATGCTGCAGCACTAGAAACAAGTGAACCTAAAAGTCTTTAAAGAAGGTTTGACCATTACAGCTCCCATTGTACCAAGAGGTTTGAAGGGTAGGGAAGGGAACTGAAATTTCATGGTCTCCTGTCTAAAATTTCTTTATTGCTCACTGTAGTAAATGTACACTTCCAATTTGTGCAATAAAAACAATATTGCAATGGATATGAACCGATATTTCCTTTCTTATTTCTCCCAGATATTAGCTAATGCAACAAAAGAACATTACTAAAGATCACCACATAACTTTAAATACTAATTAAAATATAGGAAAGCAAATGAGCAAAGAAAAATAAGAGAAAGAGAGGTGAAAGAAATGAAGAAGTGATGACATGAAAATGCAAAATGTGAATTGGGCCAATACAAACTATAATTATTTTAATAAAGGAGGGAGCATTTAGAATTTCTGGCAGAAGCTAATTTCTTAACAAATGTAATGATTTTTCATCTCATCAGCATGGTTTTAGGAAGAATCATTGCACCTGTAGTCCCCAGCCAAATTAATAGACTCAACTCCATTTCATTACAAGTTTCTCTTTAATTGTTAATTGTATTTGATTATTGTTACATTTACTACACAAAATGAGTGAAAACTCATTTTTTAATCCTTTTATGACAAATTTACATGGGTAGTTTGTTATATAGTCATGGGTAATTGTAGCAATCATCCTTGTGTTTGTGCAATATTTTGTGTTACAACATACCTATCAATGCCCCTCCTGGGTGATGCAGCTCTGGACAGTTTGAAATGGGCATGGCCATTGTATCATATTGTAAAACCATAAATATTCTAGATGAGCACTTACCAACTTTCAATAATTAATATCTTTGTATTCCTTGGCCCAGTTTAATATTAATTTAGTAATTAATAGAATCAGTAAGTTAATCTTTAAGTTGTAGAATTTGAAGTATCGTATAAGTTGTTTAAAAGCTTGGCACATACACAAACGCAGCATTATTAAATTAATATTGTAATTATTTTATGTTAAATTTTTTTAACTACATATTGTTAATAATGAGAAAACTTGATGCATGGGAATCAGAGCTGCTGCCTTCAACTGTTTGGGTTCCTTCCTTGCTAACAGTTCCCAAATATTTCATATTCAGCTCTCTGTTATGTCAGGAAATGTATTCTCAATGCCATTGACTCCAACTCTCAGATGCCTTTTATTCATTACTTACGTCAATTGCCTTTCTTGATAAATTATTGCACCTCCTGCCCAGAAAATGCTACTTTATTAAATTTTTGGGTTTAATAATTTAGGAACAGTTGATTGGTCCCAGTATACTGACAGTGCAGCAATAAAGTTGTACAATTATATTAATTGGATTGGATTGTATTTATGGAAGTGTGGCTTTTAATGTCTTTCTCATTTTCTATTACAACAACTTTTACTCCTGCACTAAATATGGTTAATACCATATTTGGCCATATTTTGTGGTGCCACATGTCAACAGGATTTTCATTCTGCAAAAAGGGCACTGATAGCATGTAAGGTTTGAGCAGCTACACATCATGTAGACAATATTTTTCATCTTACGAAGTAATGAAATTATCTTTTATCTTTATTTATAACTGTGCTTGTTTTGTAGAAGAAAACCTAACCCTGTTCATTAGCAATGCCTCAGTTCACAATTTATTAATATCCTAGACAAAAAGTAGACCTTCACCTTGTCCACCATAATTTGAATTTATTCAGTAATACTCCTTTCAACAAATGCTGCCAAATCTACAATGACATTCCATTGGATTTAATCATATTCTTTATTGCAATGCTTCTAAAACACAGATAAAATTATATAGGTTTAATCAAGCATTTTACAATATTGATGAATTAGGATTTTTATGTTTTCAACTGATGCTTTAGTTTTAATTTTCTTGACTGTGTATGTTTATTTTGAAATTCCCACATACTGTGCAATGATTCAAAGGCTAAATTAGCAAATAAATAAATAAGATCCCCAATTTAATTATCTCCCAGCCTTCCAGTATGTGCAGAACTACAACAACATCTTAAAACACTTCTCTCATACTGACCATTCCTTCATTTGTTATTGTATTATTTATTTACTATTTCACTAACTTTTTCATCAGAATATATTGATAAAATTTATATATATATATATATTGAGTTTTTGCAGCTTATTGCTACTTCTTGCATACCAAACGCCATCGTTCCTTATCGTCCCAATATCCTGGTTTTAAACCTCTTCTTCTCATTTCCATCTCTATATTTTCTCTCCATATTTTCCTCTGTCTTCCTCATTTATTTCTTCCAGCTGGAGTCCATTTCCAAACTTTCAAAGATATCCTTTCTTCTTTCATATGTCTCAGATGTCCATACCATTTGAACCTGTTTGTGATTTATTTTTTCTAAAACTGTTTTTTTTTGCCGACATTTTTCCCTAATCCAATCACTTCTAACATGATCAAAAAAAGCTAGATTACAGCATTTCCTCCAATATGTCATTTCTGCTGAAAGTAGTCTATGAGACATGCTTTTATCTGTGACCCATACCTCTGAACCATACGACATAACAGGTTCTATTAAAGTTTAAAAAATATTTCTTTTAGTTATATACATTAATTTATTGTTCCACAGTATTGGATGCAGCATATTAATCATTTTTTCCCTTTTCCTACTTTCTTCATTATGTCTCTATTATCCTTCCCATCTTCACTTATTGTAACTCCAAGATAATTGTACGAACTGCCATTTTTTATTTGCCCACTTTCCAATTCAGTGTCTTCCCCTTTACCTCCAATTGCCATATATTGCATTTTGTCTATGTTTACTTCTAATCCCCACTTACTACATTCTTCCACTAGTCTATTTAGCATATATGCCATATCTTCTTGGTCTTCTGCCATTACAATTTGATCGTCTGTGAAGAAAAGTCTGATGTATATGGGGGTGTTGTCTACCCATATTCCCATTGGGCTGCATTTCTTTTCCCAATTTGTTAACGCAATGTAAAGATAAATTTTAAACAGAGTTGGAGAGAGGCAGCACCCCTGTTTCACACATTTAGTTTGTGATAAAGGTGATGATGATGTGCTTCCAATCTTGATGGTATGTAGTTTGATTTTCTCTGTACAGTGCTTTTACTGCATTTATATATGCCTTATTTATATCTGCTTCACCCATAACAGTCCATAATTTTTGTAGGGGAACATAATCAAACACCTTTCATGGATCAATGAATGTGACCCTACCTTTAGCTAATTTCTTCTCCAGAATAAGGATCCTGGGGCCTTGTTATTCTTAACAAAATTATTGTAAAATGTATTTTAGTTAAACAAAAAGAACAACTGAAATCTTCATTAGATCTCTTAGCATTGGCTAAATCATTGCTTAATTTTTCAATTGGTTAAAGAGGACTTTATCTTTTTTACTTACGAAGGTATTTCATTGACATGTTTTTCTAATCTTTGAGCTTTGAGATTCCAATTCATCAATGCTTCTGGATCTATTAAACCATGGTTAAATTTTTCTGTGCCATGTTTGACCACATTTAGCATCATAATATACATTTTAGCCTCGTAAATATGAAACATTTTATTTTTTTCTCAGAATTTAATTTAGAATACTCATGAAAAGGAATTCTTCTCGGGTTATCATCCGGGTGAGTTCGTGGTTATTCACCGATGTTTCGGCATCTACCATTGATGCCATTTTCAAGGAATGCCGAGTGCCGATCGAGTAGTCCAGTATTTATACCCGTAGCCTAGTGATTGTTTATCTCTCATTGGTCAAAATAAACGCGGTTTTTATTAAACGAAATAAGCTAGGATAGGAATTAGCTTATTTCGACCAATAAAAACCGCGTTTATTTTGACCAATGAGAGATAAACAATCACTAGGCTACGGGTATAAATACTGGACTACTCGATCGGCACTCGGCATTCCTTGAAAATGGCATCAATGGTAGATGCCGAAACGTCGGTGAACAACCACGAACTCACCCGGATGATAACCCGAGAAGAATTCCTTTTCATCATTCACCGGGAAAGCAACAAGTCTTATTTAGAATATTCATGTTTATCATGAAGAAGTTGCATAGAAGAGCATTATATTAAATCGTGATTTTAATTTTCTTCATTTGTATCACATGATATATTGGTTAGTTACCAATCATAGAATCATGTAGGCAAAAGAAATACCATTCTATGCATAAATTGTGTCTTTTTCCTTTTCCAATGGCTTGCATTTTAGTTGAAGACATTACTTGTGATATTAACAGCAGAACCTGCCAATGTGACCACCTCTATACGGTGACCATCTACTTATGTTGACCAGTTTTTATTGCTCCCAGCAAAAGTTACATGAATTGCATGTATTGTTATGCAATGTAGAGTATTGTGCATGGGGAACTATCAACAAAATATATAAACAATTGAAATGTTTCATATGAGATTTTTTAATTTTGCAGTATAACTGGTTTTCTCTAAAAAAAAAAAGAATTTACATGGAATAACAAGTGTGAAAAATAGTGACATGATTGGGACTCGAACCCAGGTCTCCCACTTTCCGGGCAGGTATTCTAACCACTAAACTACCATGCCACGTCTCTTCCACACTGTTTAGGGAATGCTTTGTGAGCAAGGCGTGCAGCCTCCACTTAGTGGCATGAACTGCTGCCCGAGGTCCTCACTGAGGCAGCCAACTCACAAAGCAGGTATTATAGGGTAAACCCACCCAAAGGGAATCACAAGGATTGAGGTAAAGGTGTTAACTTTGCACATTGAAGTTGTGCGGCTGAATCCCAAGGAATAACAAGTGTGAACTCTTAAAACTTTTCTGCGTCATAAAATCATACAATGAGCAATCAAGGAAGTGGACAATTTTGCTCTTAAATGTATTACTTTTCTTTTTTTCTATGAAGTTTCATTTTTTAAATGTTATTTCTTAAATTGGCTATAATTTCATCAATCTCAACACAGGATATGTGCTTTAGGTGTATATGTGTTGAAATAAATATAACATATCGCAAAAGCAAAGGTAAAGTGATATGTTATCATTTCCATTACCAAAGGCTCTCCAAATAATGGTATATAATTTACAGGTCTCCTTGTGTGAGTAAATAAGATTCCAGTGCAATTAGTTCATTGTATACAATCTAAGACTACAGAAAGAGAAAGCCATCATGTAGCAATGTACCTTTAAATCTATTCATACTCTGTGTTAGAAAAGTCCTACACTGATGAAACATCTGGGTTTATATTCAAATATAAAACACCAAGCAGAATTCTAAAAAAAATTACATGTCAAATTATTTCGCATTAGGTGAAATCTTTAAAGAACAGTGTAAAATATGGCCTTTTCAATTTGCTTTCATTAAACTGAAACTAATAATTTTCTGCAGCATCCTTTAATCAGTACCAAGTGCACACTTGATATAACACTTTTTATGAGCAATCATGATTGCTCATAAAAATAACTGTAACATGTTTCTTATCATTTAAACGTACTGAACATAAACTTTCTCACAATAGAATGTGCCAACTCACTCATTTTAATCAGTATGTACAGCGAAATTCACTTTAAAAATTTCATTGGTATTTTTCAAAACTATAGCAAAGAGGTTAACCACAAAGAAAAGAATTTGATCTCAAAGAAAAAATAAATATGGGGTTAATTCCTAAAATGCCATAGTGAAAGAAAAGCTATAGAAAAATATAAAGTAGGCAAAAATACTCTTAACAACACAAGGGAGTAGGTAAAAGTAGTTAGATCATTTTGAAAGTAGTTGTCAGAGTTCAGCCAATAAAGATGGGCAACTGAATCTAATAAAAATCAAAGAGTTAACTTTTAACAAGTTTATCAAAATAAGAGGTCTATAATAATTGTCAGGTCCAATCAATGTGCGAATGCATAACTTTGTGGAAAGCCATATGAATAAGCAAGAAAACTTTGTATTTTCCCCAAGATTCATTTGGACGATGTTGCTATGATGATGCTTCCACAGAAGTGAAACCACTCGTCCAAATATATCTTGTGGAAGATACAAAGTTTTCTTGCATATTCATGTCAGGTCCAATGTTACATGAAGTGACTCTTACATGCGCTAAAAAATTTGATTTGCCTAATTTCAGAGCATCATCAGGTTGGCTTGAATGTTTTAAAAAGATAAATTAAGTGTTTTTTAAAACTTTTGTCAGAAGAAAATTAAATCAAGAAATACAAAACAATAAATTGTTAATAGCTCACATTACTTTCAAGCAACAATATCATCACAGTGCAAGTAACTTAAATGATATGATTTATTTGAAATCTATTTCTCGAAACTAGATTGGAATGTTTCTAATAAAAATGGTATTGCAACATAAATAATTTGATTAAAACCACTGCATAATAATCCTTTCTTGTCTTGAGTTATCCGTAATTATTTTATTTAAATGTCTGCCAATCTTTAATTTCTATCATAATCTTTCCTACATAAGTCATGTATCACACAGGAAAGAACAAATAATGTTGTTGTAATAATAGCAAAAGTTGGCTACGGTTCTGTTGCCACCCCAAAGATACCGCCGCCTGGCTGTCCAATGCATCCCTTGCACCCATAGGACGGCGCAGCTCTGCCATATGAGATACATCCAATAAAATCATACATATCAATATATACATATATATCCAAATAAATATAAATCTTACAATCCGAGTAGCAATCTTATGAACTAAATTAACAGCACACTGTTTATGAGAAGATGTGATACCAACTTTATAAATGTTTACATCAGAAATAATGATAGCCTTGTAAAATCTTTAGATTAACTGTAAAACGTAAAACTAACGAGGAAGAAAATATTATCAGTGTTTATGTCTGAAAAAAATTGTCCATTAAATGCTAGTAAGTTAAGTTTCAATGTAATGCTATGAAATTCATCTGGGTAAGCGATATTTGGTGGAACTCCATCTTCACAATAACACACAATGATTATATTTGTACTTTTCCACAACAGTTTTAATCCAGCATGACCGGGTTTCGACACACGTCATTGTCAGGTGGCTCAGAAACTAAAACTAAAACAGATTGATATGTTTCTCCCGCTCTGGTCAATGTAGATATTATTGCAATCTCTGCATTGGATTCTATAAATACCAGGTTTATCTTAGGGATCTATTCGACCTTTGGTGTTGCACAAGAGGGATCTCAAGTTAAAACGGCTGTAATATGCAATGTGAAGATCTGATGTGGGAATCTGGTATTAGAATCTACTATTGGAATGTAATTTTAACCATTTTGGGAGGTTCATAAGGATGGTTGCCTTACCTCCAAATTGCAAACTTGTCTCCTTCGATGTAAAAACCTTTTTACTAATGTTCTGGTTAATGAAACCCTAGAAATTATCGAAAAAACTCTTATGGATAGTAATGTAGACAGAATTTATGCTAGTGACCTCAAGAAATTGGTGAAATTGTGTACAGATCAGAACTATTTTCTCTTTGATGGCTGCTTCTGTTGCCAAAATAATGGACTCAGTATGAGTTCTCCATTATCACCCATTCTAGCAGACATATTTTTAGACAATCTAGAATCCATCTTTTTCAATTGTAAATCTCCTCTGTTATCAAACATCGTGATGTGGAAATGATATTTACACAAATTGTGCAATTGGTTAACCTCTTAAACTCCCTCCGCCCATCCATGACCTTCACCTCCAAAATCGAAACACACCACTCCTTAAATTTTTTAGACTTCACTCTAACCATCACAGATAACTCAATAATTGTTGATATATATAGAAAACCAACATATACTGATCATGTCATCCTGCCTCACCCAACCACCTCCACTCCCTAAAACCAGCCTTCTTTCACTCTCCTATCCATAGGTTACTTAACATCCCTATGTTCCCCAACGATTTCCAAATTTAATTAAAAACGATCTTCACCCTTGCCTCAAACAATTGTTACCCAGATTTCCTCATTAACAAATTACTCACCCACCATAGACGAAAAATAGATCTGAATGCAATTTTTAACCCATCCTCAACTATCAATCATGTGTAAAGCCCCACTCCAATCACATTTTGCCAACCATCTAATCCAAAATAACCACGGCTCTGATTTCTCACCCACCATCCTCCAGTCATGCCCCAAAGGACCAAAAATGGATGCATTATAAAAATTTCAGATCCTGCACCATCTGTATCACTCCCACACCCTCAGTAATGAATATCTGTTTTCTGAGGATCCCTCAACCCTCTTCACATGCATATTCCCTTCCTTACCCCCACCTCCACCTCTTATATGACTTCTACACCCATTTGGATGTCGAAACCCAGTCGTGCTGTATTAAAACTGTTGTGGAAAAGTAAAAGTATAATCATTGTATGTTATTGTAATGCTATGAATCTGATTTAAAAGGAAATCTAAACTCCTTTCTTTTAGTGTTTGAATTGAGTGGCAAAGATTATTTAACAGGCCAAATGTATTACCTTTTGAGCACCCCTTGCAAAATATATCACATTCTTAAAATTTTGTAATGTGATATGAGGTGTAGACATACTTAAATCCTCACAGTTGCTTCAAGATAGAAAAGTGTGTCTTCCTATCAAAATATCAGTGATCAAAGAAAAAATGATGAGAATATATCTGTACCAAAAGTAATAGGACAATAACTACTGATGGTGATTGACTAAGATGCTGCAGTCTTCTTTGAATTTAATTTATTTTTTGAACATTTGAAAATTTTATTAAAATCAAAGAGAAAACTGTATGGATCTTGTAAAAGAGGACTCAGCTTTAAGGAAAATGCTAGGTTTATTGCTTGTGTAATTAATTCAGAGTTTTTGGCAGAGAAGTTGTTACTGGAGTTAAAATCTTGTATCTAATATCTCCAGTAGATCTCTTGAATGTGTAAAAATGCTTCATTTTTCCCTTTCAATCGAATATGAATTCTTTATGAATGTAATCAGACACTGAAAATGAGAATTTACTTATTTAAAAGGTATTTACAGATTATCTTCTTTTGCCCTAATAATTTTTTGGCAAATAAATTACAATAGAAACTCAATCATACAGAAGCAACTTTTACTATTTAAAATGTGGATTGTAAATAATACATATTTTCACATCATATTTCCTGAATCACAGCCAATTTGAAATGTAATATTCACTCCTTAAAATTATTCTCCTAATCATGAGGTTTGACAGGCCAGATGTGGAAATGTAAGCCCATGATTTCCAAATGCCTGGAGAATAACAAGTCAAATAAGAGAGTATGTCCGCCTTTTACATCTGGTAATGAACTTCTGCAAATCAGCCTCATTTTTAATTCTATCCTCTCTTAAAAGCCCCATAAGAATGGCCCAGTAGGTGTAATACTAAAAATGAATGACCTATCAATAGTCTAGGGAATTCTATGTAACTCTGTGTTCAAAGGTCCACATTATCTAGCAGATGAATGTTCTACTTGGCCCACAATACTGTTGAAATGAACGTTTCATTGCTATCGTTTTTATTGCACATTTCTTCTTCTTTATTTTGTTTCCATCATTGTTTTACAGTAAAGATCATGGATCTACAATTAAATCAGATATGTTTAAGTTGATGTTATCAAAGCTTTTTATGACATACGTGTGTCAGAGAACTCACATTAGCAACATTCAAAAGTGACAAGTGACATGGATATTTTCTTAAATATCAAAAGGAAATACAGTGGTTTCCAAAAAGCAACACTTAGTGGCATGATAGAGTGGAGAGATATCAAACCATTTGGAAGAATGCACTGAAAGGTACTCTGGCGAGCAGAGGAAGGGGTTGTTATGCTTAGGGTCAGTGAGGGCAGTAATGGCAAATTGGAAGAATTGTGCCTCCTCGGCACAAGAGTAGCTAAAGAGCTCCAAAAGAGAATTTTCTTATTTGCCGAAGGAGATCATTATAATGCTGGGGCTCAGTGCGAGCACCTTTTTTTTTCTTATTTTATTAATTACCATTACTTGGATTACCTCACCTCGAACCCCCTCCCTCCAGTGGTTGAGAGACGGAAAGTGGATTCTATTTTCCCGATCGGACTTTGCACGGTTCCGCCATCATGCCCTTGAGTTGTATTCCGGTCGTGTTTCAAAAATAAGTTGTTTTTCATTATCTTCTAAGTCCTACCGACATTGCAAGCACCCCATCTCCAGACACTTCCGTTTGCATAAACCCAGAGGAAAATATGTTTTCCCCAAAGTGCATCTTCGAAGGATGTCCTCTACGCCCTCCACTTCTTCCTTGCACTTTGGCCCCTTTGCAATGCCTGGTCTACGTAGAGTCCCTTTCCCCCTAGAGTCTCCCCCAAAAGATAGGCGAATATAGGCCCTTCAGGCAATCATTAAGGGGGGGATTTTTTGATTGAGCAACAGAGGGGACTTGCTGCCAAAATCTGTGCCCATGACCGTTTGTTACTGCCGACCTGCCGCCCTCTGCTTCCAAGCTCTTGATGCACCAGCACCTCTGAGTTTTTTATTCCAATATTTTTTGAATGGAAGCTAAAGGAAATTTCACTTTAAGAAAATTTGATACAACAACAGCAAGAGAAATTGAGAAAATTCAGTAAAAGTACTGGTAAAAGAATATTAATTCTTTTAATTTTTGATATTTTAAACAAAAGCTGGAATGGAAAGTATATTCAGCCTGACAGTTGTATTTTGTCCTCAGTAACAAAAATAAATTTATTTAAACGATTTCAAAATAATTTTGTCTGAACCCTTTAATGGGCTCTAATAAAATATTTTCTCTCTCCTTTGATTTTGTGCATTTACAAGTTTCTGAAATATTTTTCTTTTTTTATATTCATAAGGTGTTTTTCTTATGTTCTCTGGGACTGCAAAATGATGTTCTGGTGTTTGACAGGATTTTGAATATTCAATGGGGGTAGAGAGATGCCTGAAATAAATGGCTGATTCTGAGACTCAGTTGTTAATTGCTGGACTTAGGATTTGCTAACAAAATGACCATTGGCTGGCCCGTTTTCTCATTCACAAATGTAATCGTCACAGAAGAGCCAAGTGGGTGAAATGTTTGTCGTTGGTGAAAGAAGCTCTAAGTTTGATTTTGTGTGGGAGCCAAGATATTCATTCACCCATTATCATGAAAGATGGGAAGCTGTCTGAATAAACAGATAGTGGTTCCATTCCAGTCTCATAAGCCAATAAGACAGAGTGGGGGGCTATCACTGATCTGCTGTAAATGGCTATCTCTTGTATTGAGCTCCATCTCATGTAGTTTACTTTTAATGCTTACAGAAAACCTAAGCAACTTGGAGACACTTCATTCATTGGCTGTGACTGTATTTAAGGTAAAGCGAGTAAATGTTTAGTCAAGTAAAAATAGGTAATATTTTGAGTCACCACCCTTTGCATATATCTTTGCAAAAAATGAAATTGCCCCCTTCTGGGCAATGAAGCTCTGGACAGTTTGCTAGGGTCATTGTATCATGCAGAATAACAATAAAAATTCTGGATGAGCACTTACCCACTTCCACTAATTAATATCTTAGTGTTCTTTGGCCCTCTTTAATGTTAAATTAATAATTATGAGAATCTGTAAGTTAATCTTTGTTGTGTTAATAAAAGTTGAGGAAATAAAAGTTTTTAAAAGTGGTTTAAAAGCTTAGTAAATAAAGAACATGAAGCTCTTGTAATTTTTATTATGATTAAGTTTCCTAATCTCGTATTATTACTCAGTTAAAGTTAAACTACTCGGTTAAAGAGAAATTTGTGAGAAAATGATTCCAAGTCTATGAATTCGGACGGGGAGTGTACGTAGAGAAATTTTATATGGAATGTGAGGCATAGCAATTATTTTCGCGAAGCAGCCGCTGATGGAGTTCGTCATCGAATGAAATCCCCCCAAAGTAAGATGAATGTGAATGCAGGGAGAAAAAGAGGGGAACTGTTCATAGTAAAGCGTGGGAATCTCAAACTATCGGATAGAAAGAAAGGAACAGGTGAAACAACATCTTTTTTCATCAGAGAAAATTTCCAAGATTCCAGGAGAATTTATATCCACCGAGACAAGAGTAGTTTACCGAGGAAAGGTAAATAGGAGTCTTCCCGGAACTGGAAAAATAGGCTTTGGAAAGAGAAGTCGAAAACTACGCGGGGGTGAGCAGTCTCACATTTCTCATTTTAAACCAGAAAAGGAGAAAATCTTGAGGAACGTCAGCAAGAGGAAATGGATGGCTCTTATAAATATCTTTTGCGAGCTGGAAACGGAAAGGAAGGAAGAAAGCACAAAAACAAAGAGGAGACGGAGGGAGTGAGAGAATCCCGTGGTGAACCAAGAAAATGCATTTACTTTATTTAATTTAATTTTTCACCTCAAGAGAAGATTTCCGGCACAAAATGGTTTTTTAATTCACAGTTTCATTACTATACATTACCGGTTTCAGTTATTTTGTAATTCGTGTGATTTTCCGGTGCCTGAACAGGTCAAATAAATCTGAAGTGGGGTTCGCAGATGACCGAGTGGGCAACGCTTTTGACTTCGGTGAAAGCACCCCGGGTTCGATTACTGGTGGGAGTCCACATGGGAAATGACCTCAACTGCCGAAGTACTTTAAACAGTACTACTACTACTAAATCTGTAAGCTGTTTTCTTAAATCAAGGCCAGATTTATTTTCTAAATCTTATTCAAAACGTATATTCAGTTGAAAGAAAAAATAGCCTTTAAATGATGTGAAATCCCAAGAATTGTTAGTATCACCGAAGAAAGGAAATCTATGAATGTATCAAAAATATAAGCAACCATCATAGCAGATCTTATAGTTGATTCTCAACGTGGAAATAAAGACTGTTGAATACAATACTGATTGAGACTCACTAGTCTTTCAAGAAAACATTGAATAGTCAATGTAACTAATGAGATAAAGTAATCGTTGTTTACACGCACACTTTGTCGTCTCATCGTTTGTTGACGGACAAACGCTCTCTTTTGAATGTATGTGTGGAATACGCAAAGGAAGGCTTTAAACTGAATATAGACATAAATGAGGAAATGAAGGTTGCAAAAAATGCAGATGTAATTCCATGTGGTAAATATAATGTATCTTTTAATTATTCGCGAAAGATTTTCCGCAGTAGTTTTATGGAGATGTATTTATGTCTATCATCGAGGAGTTTCTCAAGTTTCTCTCAAGTACTTACTATTCAATATAAAACGAACATCTAATGCTCATAATCCCAAATCACTCAATTCATAACGTGGTACGTCAAATAACGAGCTGAATTCGTTCCATTTCGAACTTCATTAAAAGGTCTCTAAACCCATTATATCTTTTCGTTTCGTATATCGAAATTAAGTTCGAATTATGTTTGAGAAAAAAATTCATTTGTCAAAAATTTTGTACGTACATGTAGTCGAGGTAATCGCAATCATCATTAGGGAGAGAGGAAGGAAACTGTGATGTAAAATTTGTGAGTAGTGGTCCATTGATTTTTCCTATGGAGAGGACGGAAATGTCGCCACACTAAATATGTCAAAGAAGTACGAAGGAATATTTTAATCTGATGGTTTATTCTATATTCACCAGAAACAAATCAATTCTCTGAAATAAATATAAAAACCGAAGGCTTTACCGATAAAAGAACAATTTTGTGGCGTAGAAGTACCTTTTGGAGACAGTACTAACGCCATTTTCTACCATAACTTGCAGACAGGAAACTCTGAAGAGATGCAGCACATTCACAAACCTCAGGAATATTTCTCGAATACGCTTCCGTCTTTTACAGTGGAACGCTGAAAACTAACTACGGCCGAGGAAACATTCATAATGGCAGAATTATCATTGTTGGGAAAACGAATTGTTGTTTATCAGAGTATTTCTCCTTTTAACAACGAAACGAGTGAACTTCAAGTAATCATCAAGCCGTTTCCTCATATAAATGATTGCGGGCGCTGGCCGAAGAGATGTTTCGGTACAGTTCTGAAAACTTTTCTCTCCGAGAGATTCCCCTTGGTGCTACAGAAGGCAATTATACTGGAAGGCTAATTCGAGTTCATTCAATTCTACTCGAAGAAAGAATACTCTTCAATATCCACTTTAATACTTCACAGCGAAAGTACTACTTAATAAAATGTTTATTATCGTTATTTGGTTCTGCATTTGTTCGCTTATGAGGAATCTAAAATCTTTGTGGTTGCCATATAGATATAAATCGCTCATCCCGTACAGGTTCAGTAAAATCTTCCATTAATAACAACCTCCATTCTTCCCCATTATAACATATATATTTCGTTTTAGACTCATCCGTAAATCATTCCCTTTATTTCTTCGAATTTCGCTCGCCCTTTCTCTTCAGATTCTCACACACCTTTTCTTACTTTTCCTTGGGATCGTATTTCTTTGACAGCAGGTTTTTCATTCCATCTACACTCTCAAATCGTCCAAACCAATATCGAGAATCACTACGAAAGTTTAACGCAATCAAGTTCTTTAATTGTTGTTTAACTAGTAAATGTCTGACTAAATAAATTTCCGTCACCTTTAGAGTTACGAGAGTGGAGGTCATTAGTGATATTACAAATCCAATGGAGGAAGAGTTGCACAATTTGGATGAATTTTTAAAATCATGAGAATTTATACAAAATAAAAAGTTCATGTATAAGTGATCAAAAGTGAAGGATTCCAGTAGTAGTAGTATTATTAAAAGTGTTTTGACAGCTGAGGTTATTTCGCACGTAAGAGATAATATATAATAAATATAAATAAACGCACCAGGAATCGAACTCAGGCTCACTTTCATCAAAGTCAAACGCACTTAGAGCCAATGAAGGATTCTCTCATGATAATGGGTTCTATGGGGGCATTTAGTCTCGCCCAAATGAAGTCGATTAATTTTTATTATAATCGGGATATTTAACATCGATACACAGTCCGAAAGCAAGCCACAGATGGGTTTCCTTCTTAAGCCTAACCGTCTTCATTTACGTGCATAAAATAAGAAAAAATAAAATAAGAATCGCATGAAGTTTCATAGCACAGACGCCTCTAATAGATGCCTGAGAGAAAAACGTTCTTTACTTTCTTTATTTCAAATTATTTTTATAACAATATTTATCATGTTTTAATATCCGTAAAATTTTAATCAATACATATGCATTAGGAGTAACCGGTGTAAGAAATAGCAACATCACTGGGACTCGAACCCACTCCCACATTCCGGGCAGGTATTCTAATAGGTATAATATATATACATTACATTTTAGATTTTTAAATAGAAAATGAAGTGTGCCCGAAGTAAATGGAATTTCACTTTTTCCAAATATCATTTATAATATAAAATAGAACGTTAGTCTATGAGACCTAATACTAACATTCCTAATTTCTGTAAATTTGACCCCGCGATCTGTCATTGTAAAATGTAATGATAAATCCTCTTCATATCGTCAATCATAGATCACTGTCACTGTTACCTCTAAATGGCTCTGAATTCCCAGTGTATTCTTTTGGGGATGAGCTATGGCAAAGCAATTGACTTGGCGGTCAGGTAAACTAGTTGTTTACAACATCAAATTTTCACAAATTATTCCTCCGATTTATCAAAACTCTCTCAATTTCGGATTAAAAATAACGTTCTACGATAAGAATCTCCATTTAATTTCCCTTCTTTTGGTACTTCTCGATTTCGTATTCTTTCAAACCCAATTTTGCAAAAGAAAGAAACCCTAGGGGCGATAAAAGTGAACTCTGCGTGTATTTCTTAGGGAGATGCTTTGAGATCAAACCGGGGACAATTAAGTGAATAAAGAGTATCCTGTAATCTATCCGGGGAAAAATGTTGAAAATCTTCAATTTGAAAGATGTACGACGTCTGTTTTTCGAGTTTTATGCGGAAATACACATATAAAAACTTTATATTCTTATATTTAAGATTTTTGTAAAGCGACAAATTGAATCAAACTCGTTTCGTCCTAATGCGGTACTTTTAGGATCCTCCGATTTCATTCAATTCCTTCTCAGCCTTATCATTCACCGATCGAAGCAAAGAACGGATTAGTTCAAAGCACACTCCGAGTGATCCGAATGATAGGAAACGACTTCTTCCTCCAATGGGTCGAACTGTGTTCAGAAATTGCACTTTTGTTTCCTACGCCCTTTTTCCAATCGAAAGTGTGCGAAAGGGAAAGTGGTGCTGTCACATTCCTTATAACCTTTTCCGATCCTCTCTTATTTTCAGATGTCTTTGGTGGAGAAAAGATCTTTTATCTCGAAGCATCCTTCTTTTCCTGCAATTTATCTTTCAATTTACGATGTTCGAGTTCTTTATTTTCAGTGGGAATTGCTTCAATTACAGGTGCTTTCGTAATGCTTTTTTGGAAACAACTTTAATTATTTGGATTAATACAGGAAGTTTCTCACACATTTTGATTAACTTTTTTGATCCTACTAATTGTGCAACTACAAACAGAAGAGTAAAATATTAAATTTACTGATATTATTAAGTTATTTCAACGTTAATCACTTCTAGCTTGACATCCATACTTTATTTGCATTAAGCAAACACTCCAAGAATTCCATAATCGTTTAGAGATGTTATTTTTCAAACACACACACACATTTCTTTGTGTGTGTGTACACAGCGAATATGAAGAGAAGAAAAAAGGTACGTTTAACAGTGCGTTACAATCTATTTAAGCCCTGGAACTTTTAACAACTTCCTGAAAGCATAATCCCGGAAGCTATCGTTTGGATTCCATTATCAAATAAACTCTGATTCGGGGAACAAAACATTAAGTAATGAGAATCCATGTCGTGCTATCAGAGGAGAAAAAAAAACTTTCTTTTCTCTTTCTCAAGAGCATGTGCTGTTCCTCAGATTTTTATCGAATAACCCGAAAAAAGCTAAGATATCCTGAAAGACTTGTGGAGGAGGAAAGGGTAAATGGGCGGTTTATCCCTGGGGAACATAAATCCCCGCGAGCAGTTGTACCCTTATATTTTCCTTTCTTGTCGACAGCCCAAGTGAAATGGGGTCGAGATCGATTTTCACTTCCTCCACTTTCGTGATTTCCGCTTAGAGGCGATAATGGAGCGAATTAAAAAGGGGAAATTCGGAAGATCTTCACCTGTTGACGCACGATGGCAGCACCGTCACTCAATTGACAACCCTAGTTTCCTTCCCCAACAATTAAAGGCTTCGATGTATTTTATACCGAGGTAAAATGATTACAAACAAAATACAGACCTCAGTTTTATAAAGATGTCACACTACTACGTTGAGGAAATTACGCTATTTTAATTAATGTCCATTTTTATGTTATAAACCTCTCGGCTAGTCTTAAGCATTCCGGTTGCAATCCATCCATTCTCCACAGAAGGCATTTTTATTTTTACAATGGACCCTGTTGGCGTCAAACATGAACTTAAGATTAAGGGAAAAGTTTCAATAGTTATTTGTCTATCACATTAGGGGTGTGAAATATGGACGTTAGGAGTTCAGAAGAATTAACGGCCGAGGCTTTTGAAATTTGTTACTGCAGACAAATCTATAAAGAGAAGGAAAACGGCTGCGTTAATACATTGGAGTTTTGAAAAGAAACTCCAAAAATCCGTAGTTTGAAAACTAAAAACTCAACCTAAGGATATTTGGAGCTTTATTTTAATTCTACAGACACATTTTAAAAATAAAATGGACTGACAGATGAAAAAGTAGGATTTTGTAGAAGATTTCCCTTCATTTGGATCATGCTAACTGAAACCCAAATCCATCAGTTTTCATTCTGATTGGTTTAAGTTCTTACTGCGGAATACTTGTGGCTGTTGTCTTTTTATACTCTTACAGATGGTTGAATGACTAAGATAGTCAGTAGGACCAAAAAAAGTCCGCGAGCTATGTTAGTTTGTGTTGGTAAGGACTCACCTAAGAACATACTTAAGATTGAGAACACATGAAGTGTATGGGCCGACAAGTGTTCTATTCAAGAATTAGAAAATATAAAGCTAAAGACGATATTTTTTGTAGAGCATTGCTTCGACAAATCAGTGAGCATTACTCATATGCTTCAGGATGCTGCATAGGAATCTCTAGAAAATAGAAGATTTAAAAAAGGCTAAATTTACTTAATAAGTTCAGAGAAGATGTAGACGATAGTTTCTGATACTGCGAGAAAGATCAGAGGAATTGATGCTAGAACAAGTCGTTCCAAGAATACATTTTCTCTGCGAATGATAGGCGAAAGTAATCGATTAGGGAAATATGGTCGTGGTGCATACACCTGCCACATGCCGAAAGGTAGCTTGCAGGGTACTCACTAAATGTAGATGTAGGTATAGCATAACATTGCTCCATTTTTTCATACACACCAAGCTCTGTTCTTTCGCGGTACCGAATGATCGGACTCTTCAAAAAGGGATTAATGCACGCTGTTATTGCTAGAGGGAGAGGAAGACCGAGATATATGGGACCCGAATTCTGAAGACGGGGAGACGAAGAGGATGTCTGGGGACAGAGGAGGTTGGCAGCTTTGGTCCATATTTGAAGTTAATTCTTCTACACCGCACATTTCAATCCTTGGATACGCCCTTCGCCCTGGAATCACGCATAAATATATTTCCACATCTATTTGTACATTAATAAGCAAACTTTTGGCTGTAAAAACCTAAATACAATATTAAGAACTCCTTTTTTTTTTTTTGAAGTTTGGTCTCCTCAAAATGTCATTCAATTCAAACGTTTCTCCTCAGTATCTTCTTCATTCTCATCTATACACATTTGGACCTTTCTTTCAGTCTACATTTACCCTCTCACAAGTAAAAGTGGCAGTTTATTTATTCAGAAATGATTCTAATATTTACGTTCACAAATAATCTAATTCAAATAACGGAGTTAAGGGTTCACAGACATTTCAAACAGAGATATAAAAATATCCGATAAAAGAAAAACATATAAAAGACTGCACTTATTTATTAATACATTTCCGTTATGTCGTTATGCAATCAGCGCTAAACATGGTGCAAATGTGGTGCAACAGTATGGGGCTAGCTGTCAACCCGGACAAAACTACGGTTGTTTTGTTTACAAGGAAAAGGAACGGGGTGGGCCTGAGAGTTCCTTCCCTTAACGGGAGGGAATTAAGGCTCTCTGACACTGCCAGATACCTGGGTGTGACACTGGACTCGAAGTTGTCTTGGAGTCAACATCTGGAGTCTAGAATCCGGAAAGCTCGTTCTACCCTTTGGGTATGCAGAAGCGCCTGCAGCAGAACCTGAGGATTGTATCCTAGAGGCATGCAGTGGATTTATACCATGGTAGTAAGACCCTACTTACTACACGACTCAATTGTGTGATGGAGAAGATCCCGGCTGAAATGTGCCAGGATCAAGCTCAATCACATACAAAGAATGGCTCGTCTTGGGATCACCGGGGTCATGAGGATTACCATAACCCTGGCGTTAGAGACCTTGCTAAACCTCGCACCACTTTATGTGGAGATAGAGAAGCAAGCAAAAACTACGGCCTTGCAATTGAAGCATTCTGGCCAATGGTATGACATTGGATATATATCCGGTCATAGGAAGCTATGGACTGACCTAAGCAATACAAGTCCCATCTTTGAGATGGGTCATGATGACCTGGTGGCAACCTTCAACATCAAGGCACCAGTCTTTAAAACCCACTATCCCTCTCGCATAGAGTAGAGTAAAGGGAAGCACATCCATCAGGGATCCAGGGCGTTGTACACGGATGGATCTAACATCGATGGCAACTCGGGAGCGGGGGTCAACTGCGAATCGCCCTTAAGAAATCTAGTTATTTCTTTAGAGAGCACGTGACAGTCTTTCAGACAGAAGTCTTTGCAATTATGTCATGTCTGCATGTCATTAAAGAGATAGAGTCACCTGGCCCTATTCACATATGCACCGATAGTCTAGCTGCCTAATGGCACTCAACTCATCTTGATGCAGATCTAAGCTGGTGCTAGAGTGCCGCAGAGAGCTCGGTGCTTTTGCTAAGCAGTGAAAAATTAATTCATCTTTTCTGGGTACCAAGACACGTAGATATTTCTGGAAATGAAAAAGCTGATGAGCTAGCCAAGAGAGGTGCTCTCAGTGATTCTGTTGGCCCAGAGCCATTTCTACCTATTTCACCTGCTGTTCTGAGGGCCGCAATTAGGGATTGGGCAAAAACCCAACACCTAAACATCTGGCAATCAACTCAGGGATTAAGACACGCTAGGAGTTTTTGTGATGGTCCAAACTCCAGCTATGCCAAGAAACACCTATCGCTTGATAGGAGGAATTAGTGAACGATGGTAGGACTATAAACTGGACACTACCTGGTAAACAAGCATCTATACAACATGGGAATTACCGATTCTCCAAGCTGCAGATGGTGCAACCAAGAAGAGGAATCTACAATCCATCTTCTGTGGCAATGACAGGTTATTGCCAGGACACGGCTTATCTCATGCAGGAGCCCAGGGACATTAGGGACTTGCCCATGGGGTGCATCTTGGCCTTTAGTAAAGCCATAGGACTCCATGGGTAATTTCGTATTATGGCGGATGGCACAACGGATCAAATAGGTCTAAGTGCCTTTAGTCCTCAATATAGGGACACCGCCTCAACACAATCATCATCATCCGCTATTTCGTCAGTATTTTACAATATTGACACATTTCAATACGAATGGTTTGTCACTTTATTTTCTACTGACCATTTGTGATAAAAAATCATACAATTATGTAATGCCAAAAGCATATTACAGTGTGGATGACTTTGAAATATACTATCTTAAGCGTACGTTTGTGGAATCCCTTCTTAATTATGAAATAAATGCCATAGTAAATACCTCATTGGGAACTGTTGTATTGTAATTTTAATATATATTTGCAATTGCTAACTAATTATTAATGGTTACAAAGTGTAAAATGTTGCAGCTGTATTTAAATAATTAACTGTTATAGAGACTTATTCTATTTCGGTGGATTAATAGGTTTACTAATGAAGACTATTAAATTATTGAAAATCATAGATCTTTATTTACTTTCTGAAGAATGCAGTTTTATACTTCTCAATTTCTAAATTAATAACCTGTTTTGTTGGTTACAATTTATAATAAAAACAGAAATAACTCGGCACCCTTTTATTCAATATTTTGTAACGCATGCAGTGGAATTCTACTGACATCCTCATAATATGTCTCTCCTTTCAGCCAATCGTACACAAATAATTCATTTAGAAGTAATAGCCGCGTACACTTGATGCTTACTAAAAGAAATTTTCGCTTACCAGAGCAAAGTTCCTCTTGTCCTCTGAAGTTTCATGGAAGCTGTTACGTGTAATTACCCTTAATATCCTTCAAGGGCTCATCCGAAATGCGATAGGAATTCAGCGCGTTCGATTCCCGATGGGAGCGCATGTGTGCAAAATTAAATCAGCTCTCGAAATACTTTTAACTTTACTAATGTAGTTAAGCGTGTTTGATAGAATTACTATAGAAGAATTTTAAGGGATGGAATGGGGTGCTATAATACACACCGGTAGTCAATGAAATAACGTACTTTTCTATTGTCGTAAGACATCTCACGACGAATTCCCGCGCTTGCGAAAGATTGCGAAAGGGCCGGAAGATAACCTTCGCCCAAGTGGCAACGGAGAGCCCCTGGACCCGAAGGTCCCTGAGGACTAGGGACGTGCCGTAAGGCGGTGCCATTACAAGAGAGAGCTAGGAGATTCAAAGGAGCACTTAGGAGTGCTAAAAACGGAAATGTGCAATTGCCAGGAGAAAGTGAGAAGTTGCGAGCAAAGAGACCGAATACCATTAGTGCTATTCTCTTTGGATGCGAGAATGCAGGCCCTGGGAAGCTACGCACCTGTCACCCTACCGCCTCGGAGAAAACGCAAAAAGGGACGCACGTCCCTAGTAAGGTGACCCATATTAGTAAGGTGCAGCATTTTTTGGCAAGTTCGGACTTCGATCCCGAGAGTCACTACACCGACCCGTGTATCGAGAAACTTCACCATACTGGAACCAGTCAGTGTTAGGACCAACATAAATCTACGGAGGCGGCCGAGATATTGTGGAAATCCATAATAAAAGAAAGGAAGCATATTCTATATCTAGTACATATCTTTCTATCTAGTACATAACTTAGAAATATATATCTTTCCATTATTATGTCAGGACCAACATTAGAGGACCGATCCCGGACTCCAGTGCACTAAGAAGTCCCCACGTCAGCCACGGAGGAGTCACTGCACCGACCGTGGCTCCGCGAATCGAGCCACCAGTAACTCGACAATTGAAAGCTGTTCATTTAACCAAGTTTTCTCACATTAACGCAAACCCTAATGTCACAACGACACTATGAATCGACCTCTTTCTGAATATTACAGCGCGATTTTGGATACGGGTGACGTTGGGTTAATGTCCAATATTAAAAAAAGATGATGAACATTTCGAAATACATGCAGAGATTTTGAAAGAATTATTTCGGCTAAAGATAAAGTTATTCGGTTAGAAATTGCGCCCAAAGGGGATGGTCTCCGACGGAAGCTACTCGAAAAATTCACAACTTATTTGTGATTAATAAACCAGTTTGGGAAAGAAAATGATTTAAATGAGAGTGAGTTTGAGGTCGCACTTGCCCTCGTATGGATATGGTTGTGACTTAAGCTAAGACAGTGGCAGTCCTTGAAAATGATATTTAAATACTCATTGGGACCATTTTAGAACAACGGTCCTTCATTTGGTCACCGCGTCTGGAACAGCCATGCGACGGAGCAGTTTGTCTCTAATTTAGTCATGGCTGTGTGCCTTAGAGCATCCGCGAATGGAGGCTATGTTGGGTGACGGTTGAGAAGCTTAGTGTACAAAATCGATTTGGTCTGACATAGTTCAATAATTTATTCATGTAATAATTAGTCGTGCGAAAATGGCATTAGATCTTATGGTAAGTAATTTCTCTGTTGATAATTTCTTCGACAGGAAACAATATTGTCAGAACTACCGGTACAAAATTAGGGTAATGAAATAAATGTAGTCGAATCATTTGAATAACGCGGAGTCACTCTTACAAATTACTTAAACTGGAGCATATTCGAAAAATCTTCGGTAAAGCAAATTTGAGGACAAGTCTTTCGAAGGACTTATTCTTCGCGAACGATACACGACAACAAGTTACAGGCGTAATTCGAACGTTTTGTGTTTACACCCCCTGCCACACGCCGAAAAGCGACTTGCATGCCATTAATGTAGACGTAGACCTAATGACGATACTCTTTTTGAATCTGATGAAAGATATAACGATGCAGGTAAAAAATTGATACATTGAATGACTCTGCTTTATTCGCAATTTTAGCCATTCCGGAAGCCTTCGAGAGGATTTAGCGGCGTCTACTATCATCTAAATCGGCTACTATCATTTAATAGCTATTTCCCTAAGACTAAACACGGCAGTTTCTAGATCACATCGACAAAATATATATTCATTTTACTACAAAAAAGCACCGTTCATGCGTTATTTTCCAATTCCGTTCGAGGGATAAATTTGAGAGGTTATTAATTATCTTTCGGCCAACTTTCTGCATGTTTAATTTCACCCTCTTGTGGATGGCTCTGCGGTTGTCTGCTATCTCTTATTAGCTGAAGAGCACCGTCCCTCTTCAACACGAGCCTCTCAATCGAAACAATACGCGGCGAAAAAAGCAACAAATTGCTTCAGTCTTCCGTCAATATAACATCTAATACCTGCTGGTATTAGATGCCACACTGACGGAATGTTAATCCGGAATATACGGAAGGATGGCAATCTTCCAGTCTTTCCTCATAATTCTACAAAGGAGCTTAAATCGAGCTTACGAAGGGGGGCCCAAGTCTTCACCTCGAGAGCTCAAGGGCACTTTCGACACTTGTGCCCATCTTTGAAGGGTTGGGGACCAAACACAACAAGGGATTAATTCTCAGCGGCAACCACGGAGGTTGACACCGAACTCTTTATCGGTTAATTTATCGATTAAGTACTCGATTAAGTTGTTCCTTTAAAAAAACGGAGCAGAATCCTCCGTAGAAAAACAACATTTTGAATCCGTTTCTTTGATTTTTACCACATTCGATCTGCCAACGGTGGAGGATCTTCACTATTTCCAAGAACATGCTGTTTATTTATTGAGTAGGTTTAACCTAAAGTTTTAATCTCCTTTCCTAATTACATTTACTAATTTAGCTTGATGAAAACTCTATAATAAATCGGTCCAATGAACCTTGATAAGGCACAAGAGTTCGCTCAGTATAATCATTTAAATGTTGCCTTTTGGAATGTTAATCATATAATTAAAGCAGTTTTGAAAAAGTCATAGAGCTCCACCAATTCCTTACGAATGTCGAGAAATAGGTTTTGCCGAGAAATAGAAACTGCCTCGTGCCGGACTTTACCTACTTCCCGACGACATTATTAGTCCGCTCTTTCTAATGTCGCACGATTATTTTACGTATAGTATGAAACTAGCGTAGAAAAGCAATATTCAATGATGTTTTTCTTCGCTTCACTGGATTCGATTTTATCGATAAATAAGTTTATGTGGATTTTTATGTAAAAAAATCTTTTCGACCCAACAAAATGGTGTGCGATAATTATGAAACTAAATAAAGTTTGAGTCTTTATTCCTCCACAGTGTTTCCCACAGTTTTCAAAACCACGGAATTAAAGAGTATCCCATGTATTTAACTGCAGTACAAATAATTAATAGCGCGTATCGCTTGCAGGCAACTAAAGGAGGATTTGAATATTTATAGATTAAGAATCGCTTCCAATGGAATTGTATTCATTCATTTATTCCAAAGAAGTTTTAATCCTATTTCCATTCGTAATCCCTTTATTTAAATGCCCACGTTATGCAATTACCGCTAGAGAGCGCAATTAAGGAAGTTTCGAAAGCTTTATAGGAATTTCAGATATACTCACTTCTCGTTCACAACCTTCGAGACCGATAAATCCTAATCCTAATAAATCATATTAGCAAAGAGTAATAACATTTTGCGTTAATAAAGGCTCGCTGAAGATTAAATTCGATTTCCTCTCTTTTCCAAAATTCTCGAGTGGAAAATGTAAGGGAGGATAACAACATTTCTGATTTCTGAGGAATTTTCGGCGGAAAGAATAGATTTCGTTGGTTGGCCATTTTCATTACAATATTTCGCTTATTACAACTATTACTCTATCGCCGAATATTCTATGTAATGATTACAATTTATGTTTTAAATTAATTGCTTTCGTTGCTTGAGAATTACAGGTCACATTCAGAACAGCCAATATTCGCTGCAGCGACTTTTGAAACATTTGCTCTAAATCGTAGTAAAACGTTTACTACAAGTACGACTACTCGTATATATTTTATTTAGAAAAGAATTGAGGTAGTTCGATTTCAACGCTTCCAATTTTACTTTCTAATAATTAGGAACGCAAAAGAGGCTTTATTTGTATCGAATGCTTGGTAATACTTGGAATATTTATCCATGCGACGATCTACGAAGTACATACATATATTGCGATATTCTGTTCGGAATTTCCGAAAATAAGCATTTATTCTTTAACGTCCGACTCAGTGTATTCGGCCATTTTATTCGAGAAATAACTTTAAAAGTTGTATTGGTATCATCGAATACTTATGATCTGATGCGAGAGATAGAATAAAATCCTAGGATTATGTTATCTTATGAGAGGATAGAGCAAATCCACAATTTTCGTTTGGGGGGCTCAACTTAAGAACTGCGATCGATAATTTCTTGACTGCTCCAATTTACGTTACAATGAGAAATAATTGATGCTCAACATAATGAGGCATTGCCTCTGAACATATATCTTAAGCGACGCTTGAAATATATCTGAAGATTATTGATTGATTGAAATATTTATTGACAAGATCCTGGAGAATTTGTTTTGAATAAATACCCTACAGACTCGTGGAATCATTTGGAGGTGCCGACCGTCCTCCGCCGGCTCCTCCTGGGCAGGGTTCAGTCTTTGAAAAGGGTGTTAAGGGGCGGCATTCGTATTGGCGCCGAACCCTTTATCTCTCCAACCTGATCTGAGAGTTTATTTATGAATTTGTGTAAATCACTCCAAAGGCGTGAGTCGGTAAATCCGATCTCAATTCTTTCGTCGAATAACCAGACTGTCGGAGTACTTTGTCTATGTCTTCGTTGGGGAAACAGGGCGATAGCATTCATTGATCACCATTTGATGCAAACGGAGCGAAATAAGAATGGAAATTTGGAGTTCAAACTAGAGGCGTAGCCAAGGAGGGGTTTTTGGGGGTTCGAACCCTCCGCTCCTCATGGAAGCCTTCCAGAAATCCAAATTCTCTCTACCCCGAAATACCTTTGAAAAATAGCTTCTCAAACTGCGGAGACTTGTTGGTTGTGCATGTGAATGAACAAAGTATTCTAGCACATATTAAGAAAATTAACATATTTTTGTCGTGTCCCTTTATTTACATTATCTGCGAAAAGGTAACTTCGCAACTACGCAGCACTTTCTCGTTTAAACGAGAATGTTACCGAAGTTGCGTAAAATATACCTACTGAAGAAATACGGAAGGAAAACAAATTGAATTCTAGGCAATTAATAGCTTGTTCAATTAATTCCAAGGCAAATTTTTATAAAGAGACTGATACGACTTCCAACCTAAGTCTATGGTTCTGGAACAGCAGACTACCCAATGAGGTACAGATATTCTCACAAATGGAAGCATTACAATTCCATAGAAATATTATGGTGTTTTTTTCTTAGATATTTATTAGTGATGTGAATGCAAATGTATAGTTTATCTAGAACATGTCGGAATTCGTTTACTTCATAGATCTCTGTGATTATATCATCAAAGGCTATCAGATGCACTGAATGGTATGGTGAAATCTGGAATGTGAACTTGATTGAATTACACGGATGTTATAACAATTTCAAGAAATTGATTTTCCAAATTTAAGTAGTAAAATTATCTGAAACGTTTTTCTCTATAATTTAAAAGATGTTTTACGACTTGCAGAACCAAAAATTTTGAATGAGTTCCATCCCTTACTTCCAGCGATTAGGCCTCATTATTCTTTCACAAGCTGGTATATCGTTTTGGAGCGACGTTGTTTTCTAAGTGCAGATTATGGAAAGATATTGGCTTGCTGATAAATCCATTGGCTTGGAGACGAGTAAAGAAATTATATACCCGAAAATTCTCGAACCCGATTCCCTAGTTGATTGGAGGATCAAAGAGAGAAGTATGCGTATTCATGTGGTTTTCTGTTTTCTTTCAACTGACGTGATGGATCATCCAAGTACAACTTACATGAAGTTTACCGAAAAGCTCTTGGAGATAGCAGTAAAACTGCCGACGTTGACATGACATCGTAGTATCGCATCGGCAATTTCTTATCGTAACATTTAACTTTAAATGTCGAACGAAAGAACTTTATTTATATTCTGTATTACAAAGAAATTAAAAAAGGCTGTAAATAAATAAACTTATTCATACGCCCAATAAATTTTATGAAATTTCCGTCTAATCTCATCCAAATGTGATTATAATTAGGTCATCATAGACCAGTAACAATCACATTTTTCAGAGTACATTTACTTCGATTGCTTTCATAAAGTTGCACAGTGTAGAAATAATGATCAGGTAAGGTATCGTAAAAATGCATGTTTGTAAGAAAATGTATCAAAATCATGTCAGTAATTGATTGCAAATAGAGCAAGGAAGAACGAAAAGTGCTGCATACAAGATTTCCTAATCTACGTTATCCTTATTCTATGGGTTTGGGCCTTTAAACCGAAAAGTTTCCCACCACCAACTTCACCCTGCTTCTCACCATTTACGTGAGGGGAAGGTTTTCAGCCTCGACAGCGGACAAAGCTGGAAGTAACTGAACCGAAATCTCGTCGTGAATTCAGTTTGAAGAACAGCGCAGTCTTAAAGTCCCACAGTGTTCCAAAAACTACAATATTGCCAACTGTGTAAGCATCATTAAAGATTCGATTGAAGATGTAAACCAAGGGCTCCTACGGGTATATAACGTATATATGTCGGAGAAAAATTTAGAAGGATGCAGTGAAGTACTTCTTTGATATCGCAGCAGGAGATATTGAAATCTAGCGATCTCTAGAGATAAGTATAAGTTTCTTTGACATTCATCTCGATTCTGTTGAGAAACTTTTTCAGAGGATAAGAGGAAGCAATCACTAATATTAAATCAATAGCGATGAAGAGATGTTACATGATGTATTATGATGTTGTTACAGCAGAAAAATGCTTAACTCTGAATAAAGTTAGTTAAGGAATCGTCACTTCGATGGCAGTTTCTTTGAAGGTGATGGAGTATAACTTGAAACGAGGATGGAAAGAATTTATGAAGCCTCATAAAGAGGATCAGACAAGACAAGACGTTACAAGACATATTTTCCTTAATAATTCGAAAATACATGTTCTTTCGTGGATCCCCAGATTTAAAACCAGTAGAAAATGTATGCGGTGTAAATATACAAGAATGGTCGGATGATAGCCAGCGCATTCCTGCATCTCTGGAGCAGTATTTGGACCACTCTTGAGCAGCGTCCTGGATTATTAAATCTCGTGAATTCCATAGGATGGCTACTAAATCGCTCAATAGAGGTCGATGGAAGTATTACCGATTATTTGACCACTCCGGATTTAATTCATTTCAGACTACGTCACCTTTAGACGGCAATCGATCACTAAACAGGACAGAAGACGCAAAAGCGTCACTTTTCAACCGGGAGCCGCTCATTTTCTTCTCAGTAGTTTCGTCGATGGTCGCACTGATAACAGCGCTCTCGATCCGTAAGAAGCCCCAAATTCGTGAGCTGGAGTCGGAATGGCTGTTTCCCACTCACCCTCTCTCCATTGTTATCTACTTTCCATCGCGTCGGAGGCCGTTCTCGGGAAATCTCGAGAAATCACCATTCTGTACGATCATCACCTCTTGGAAATTATTCGTAAATGGGGGAGGATGAGTCGTTGGGATGGACTGAGCTGCATTTATTAAATGATTCGCTCTTCCATTGAACTCGAGATGGGTCCAAGTATTTCCTTTCGTGCTGTAGATTGAACCTTTGAGAATAAGACTATAGAGTTTGACCAGCGGAGGCAAATGCGATTAATGAAATGATGCGAAAGGAAAATATTCCAAGCGAAGGGAACTCATTTTCCTCCAGGTTTAGCGTCTAAAGTAAGGTACTGATATAATACACTAAATATATTATTTCTTCTATTTTCCCTAAAAACTAGAAAAGCTGCAGAATGCGTGATCTAATTTTCCCCAGGAAATTAGATCACGCTAGAAGACATTTTAAAAATTGCTTAAAGATACCGTAAATTGTAAACATTGTACTAGTAAGTTACATAGATTAACACTTATTTGTCGAAATAAGGCCCTATTGGGCCACTGTTCCACTTAATCTCGCAAGTGACTGTGATATTTACATAGTTTAATTGAATAGAAAAGAAAGAGTAAAGTTTGGGAAAAAAATCTTCGCAAATAAAGGTCGACTAAGAAAAACCCACATTGCGAGAAAAATACCCCAGAGAAAGGGGAGACGGAGAAAACATAGTAAAGCAAAATGAAAAGAAATATGCAATGAAATATATTTAGACTTCAAAGTATAGAAAAATCAGAACAATGAAAAATGACAAAAAGAAAATTCAAAATATATAATGAAAAGCCACTAACGATGTTAGATTGAACGAATAAACAGTAAAAATTAGATTTCAAACCTGAAAACATACATTTACATAACCACCCTGTGAGCCGTCTTTCGGTATTGAGTGGGGTGTTTACATCAAGGGTTGCAGCTTATTGTTGTATCGTTCGCGGGAAGAATAAAACGAATTTTCCTCTCATATATTCCTCTTTCTTTACGCTCATTGTCGGATCGGCCGAATCAGCAGAAGGGGGTTCCGTTATATTGATTATGACATCCACAAATATACTTTCTCCGAATTCATCAAGCAATCGCATTCTTATCTTCTTTCTTCAAGGATCCCCAACCTGCCTCTTAGTACATTTGCGTAACTCATGCTTTTCTATCGTAGCACTTTTAACAAATCTTATCGCTCTCAACCTCTATACTCTGCGCATATTCCAGATGGGGCCTAACCAAGGTAAAATAATATAGCTTTATAACCTTTTCATCGCATCTACATACAATGCGCTTTATAAAACTGAACTTCTTAGTTGCTTTACCGCACATTTGTCCAATATGTGTGCTCCAGTTTAAATTCGACGGAGCGGCGATTCACTTTGCAGTATTCCATGACAGGTGTTGAAAAAATAACCAATTTTCAGAGAGAAACTGGTAAATTTAATCTAAAATTACTTTGCAAAATACAAAAATACAAAATACTACATAAACTCACTACAAGTAGTGAGTTTATGTAGTATTTTGTAAAGTAATTTTAGATTAAATTTACCAGTTTCTCTCTGAAAAGTGGTTATTTTTTCAACACCTGCTCCAGTTTAGCTTATTTGTAAGGTTGATTCCGAGATATTCAACTGAGACGACTACATTTGTGGTCATTCCGATAATTTTGTATGGGTGCTTCTGACGCAATTGTTTCCTTTCGATGAATTTTACTACAGAGAATTTATTTCATTAAGATCTAGTTTATTTATTCATTAAGATCTAGTTGCCATTTTTCTGACCACCTTTGTATATGAACTAAATCATTAGAGAGTGAAACGCTATCTTCGTCACTTGATATTTCTCAGTATATTACGAATCCTCCGTAAATACCCCCACAATGCTATCAATGTAGTCGCTCAGGTCCTTGATATAAATCAGTAAGAATAGAGGTCCTATTACGCTGCCTTGGGGTACGCCTAAAGTAACTTGGACTTCATTCGAACTAACGCCGTCGAGTACCATTTGCTTTTCTCTCTCGTATAGGAAACCCTTGATCTATTCAATTATTTCCTTATAAATACTGGCTAATTTGAATTTGTAGGAGGGACCCTCTCTATAATTTTCTTGAAGTCAAGGAAAATAACGTCCACTTGCTTTTTGGTATCAAACATTTAACATATCGTGGACGAATATATCTAGTTAAGTTTCGCATGATCGGTTCTTTCTTAATCCGTGCTGGTTCATACTGAGGAAACGATTGCTATCTAACAAGGGGAGGATTTTTTAATAAATTATTTTTTCGCCATTTTGTATTATCTCCCCACCCGATAAACATTCTTCAACCTTATTCTCAATATTTATTTAATAAAATGGTAGGTTGGAACTCCAGCATGTATTATATTTCTACGTATAGGATACGAATTCCCTGCTTATACAACAAGTGTCACTGACTTGGTCGTTTTATGTCGAATGAGCCCAAACGAGAAACTTCCAGGAACAATGAGATATTCATCCAAATTATCATATGTTCGATCCCAGGAGGTCCCTAATTCCCAACTTTTCCCATAAGAATGCATTGTGCAGATTTTGGAGATTTATTTTGAATACTTCTTGGGATGGCAGACGGTTGAAAGTCGAGTTGTTGTTAATAGACGTACTTCTGTAATGTATACAGCAAAGATATTGAGAGGGATAGAAGATATTACCCTAATGGTCTTAGGTTCGACGCCAGGCCAATTCGGAAATATTTAGGGGTGTTCTTCGGACAAATGGAAATATGGATCGCAATTAGAAAGCAGCTATATACCATGCATTCATTTCCGGAAGACAGACTTAAAACGAGCCATTAATGATACTACGAGCGCCATCTCTTGGATTTTCTAAGGACTTATTGAACAATCCTCGTATCTGACGGAAAATTCCCTAAATGGATTCTTGAAAATCCGAACAATAAAGATACCCTGAAAGCGGCCTTAAGGGTTCCCTTATCACTTTGGCGGAAGCGCAATACTTTTTGGAGTGCCTCCCAAGTAACGTGACTAGCACACAATATTTTTCCAAAAATATGAGTCTTTCATTTTCACAAATACATATTACGAAGTGTACAGTAGAATCAAATGTTTCATTTCGTCATTTAAATAAGGGAAATGTTAAAAATTGCATATCGCATGGTACATATTTAATAGATACGGACAAACGAATTACAAATGCCATTACATCGCACACACGTCACATATTTTTGTGTGAGGAAACTTTTTCTGAATAAAACATGCAGATACTCTCTTTTATTACGCCATCGAATTTAGGAGCTAAACCTCGTCATTGGCAAAATCACGAATCACGGTTCCAAATATTCACGCAAGCAGATTCGCTTCTTTAAAAATTGGCATTGTCATCAATAGGCCATTGTGTCGTCACTATGGGTGATCTAAGGTGTTCCGCTTCCGGTTTAGATGAATTATATATCAAGACTATTATTGTGACGAAGGGCTTCCGGGGTCATTCTGTAGAAAGGATCTCCTCATCCTCCTCTTTTAATTAGCACCGCTCTATAAATTAGTCGTTAAAACTCCGGCAACTTATCTTCTTCCTCTGATTGGCTTCTTAGCCTTTAAATCCCACAGCAGACGTGCTCGGAATGGCGTCTAAATTGTCTGACGAGAGCACTTCGAGTCTCAAATTAAATCTTTAAAATATAATTAATATAATCATCACCAAAAATAGCTTATAAATAAATTGGACAATTATTATGTGTGTATTTTCGCCTCAAATTCGAGAAACAGATTTCTTACAACTTTCAAACTATTATATTACATTATAACACTCTTTCAAACTCGAGCTTGTTAAATGTCTTCCCCAGACAGATACTGGGATACTTATTATTCAGCTAACTGTCACCGGTTCGACTCCAGACGTTTAAACTGTTTGCATAAAAAAGCATGTAAAGCTCACTTTAGTTTTTAGGCTGTTTCACGTGGCGAATGAAGGTCGAATTTCGAGAACTACCTCGAGGGAAAAGGATTGCTTTGGAAGGGAAATTTAGTAGAGACAATCAATGCTCGTTCCTTCAGAGGAAATTCCATAAAATTCTTAGAAGTATTGAATTATTTTCGGAAACTATGTGTAGGGGCATGAAAATATTTGTCGGGCACTTTCATTGAGTTTTTGAATGCGAGAAGGGATCTTCTTTACCTGAACTTACACATCTGTCGCCCGTTGTTCGATTTTCAGAGAAGGCTACCGACTTGAACTCTACCTCCTCCTGATGTGACGAGGGATTTACGGGGAAAATCCACCGGTGTCAAAACAGGGAACAGGATTTGAGAGAATACAATGTTTTCTCTTAGGCCTTTATGAGACTATCTGGTTCGTGTCATTGAAAATTCCTTATCGCTTTTGTGTATGAAATTGAGACGATCCTTGCTGGCCTTTAACCTTCACCTCCTTTCACTGAAAATTTTCATTTGCTCTCTAAGAGTCCCGTTGGTTCTATTTTGCGGATAGAATATACCGTTAATAGCATTTAAGTGAAATCCGCATTTGTCTTCAAGCTTTTGGTGCAATAGCGCATCAATAATGTTCAGAATTAATTCATTTCTGAAGTGACTTACTTAGTAGTACTGATAGTGAGCAGCATTAAATCTGTTGTTGTATTTGCGAGCGTACCGAGAGAAGTATCAGTAAGGACATTAGGACAAGTGATCACGGAGACACATACTCCAAAAAGGGTGTCCCTGAAGACCCCTTATTGTGCTCGTATTGTATGATGTCTCCAAGGCGTTTTTAGAAAAAAAGACTCGCCTGTGAGAAGTTTAGCCAACAGTTGCTAATGTCTCAATTGATTACTCTGAAGAACATGACGACTTTCCCTAGCTTCGCATATCCATAATGCGTCTAGTAATGAGGGATTCACTACTATCGGATCTCAGAAACGCGGATTATGCTTCAGGACTATATACTACATTTCTGCTAAAAGCTTGGTTTTCCTGTGACACCTGGTCATTGTTCCACAAAAGGGGTGAAGATGACCGAGTCATGGATTTGCGCGTATTTACTGTGTTTTAATTTGGTTAACGTCGACTCAGATAAAGCGGGAGATTGGTATTGACTATTAATGAATATCATTTTAAAGGCAAAAGTTGCATTTTCTAGTGATGCATAAAATGTCTCATTATAACGGCAGATCATCAAAAGGGAACGCGTCAAAGTCCAGGTGTTTACTAATTTTAATCCGACAGTAGGTGTAATCGAGACATGCATTCCAAAGAATTTGCATTCCAGTATCCTTTGTCTCAGTACATATCTTTCCAGAATTTGTTGTCGAGTAGCTTAGGCGGCAGCTGATGAAGGCACTATTTTGACAGCCGACTGTTACTCTTGCCGGCACTGGGCAATTAAGGGCTCTCACAGGGAAACCGAATGGACCGAAAATACTTGCGCGCTAAAAATTAGGCCAACTGAACACCTAGTTTATTTTACTTATCAATTTCTCAAAGCTCCAAAAACATCCGGTGATGTTACGCTGTTACTATTCTATTATTCTATTCTACTATTCTATATTAACTTTTTCGCCATTTTTGTGCAAATTCTCACTATTTCGAAAAAAAAAGAACTCCACGACACAAATAGGATACTATACGCAATTTGTTTTCTCTTGGCTCTTGTCTGGATTTCGTAGGACCGTTGATTATAGTACATTTGCAAAAGTATAAAATTCTGCACTCGATTAAACTGAAAATGACGTAATGGAATAATGACTATAATGGAAGTCATTTGGAGCCGAAACAAAGATACCTTTGGCCTTAAAATTTCGATATATAATAGTTCGTTGGCCCTCGATTGAATTTTCCATTTCTATCTTTCCGGCAGGCAGGTTTTCAAATTGAATTTTAAAATTTCCGCAATATTTCTCTCGTGGACAGTTACTGACGCGGGTAAATAAATGTATACACAACTATTGAAGTATTTATCGAGTCATTAAAAATTGATACTAAGGGGTCTATGGGTTACTTTTTTTCTCTTTTGGATATTTCTCTTTCGGATTTTCTCTGGTCGTCTCATAAATACCCCAATAGCCCCAAAGAATCTTAAATCACTGATTAAGCATTTTCAAAAGATACACCGAATCCAAAAAGTAAATAAAAATAGTAATTCAAAGCCGAGCCTACAAAATACTAAACCACATTTTGTTCGCAGCGGAAAAGTGAATTCCAATTATTCTGTCCCTGATATGCTAATGGAAAGAGCCAATCCTCTACCGAATGGGGCGATTTGTTGTCCGTCCAATTTGTTCGAAAGCCAAGCAAATTTGGTCGCCACGAACTTCGGCGTTTCTCCTGTGATACATCTTCTTCAGGAGGAAAATCCTTAAACGTAGTTGCCCTTCACTAATCAGAGAATATAAGGCAAGGGTGATGTGGTGAGAGTGGTCTCATGATATTTGAACGTGTTTATATTGCATAGCTTGCAGTGAATAGAAAAGATGGTATGTGTGCCAAAAGAGGTTTTATACTTAATGATGAGAATATAATTTCGTACTTTCATCCTTAATGGATTGACCCGCTTTCTTCAGAACTCTGTTAATCGGTGATTGCGATTTTAACAATAATATAGCTATACAATATATGCTATACATACGAGTACATACCTGTATACAATAATAAGTAATGAGTAATAGTACAGTAGCAGTTGAGGCGATCCTGTGTACGCCGAGGGCTGAAGTTCAATCCCCAGCTACGGCAATTAACTCGCTCGGAAAGGCGGATTGAGCAAATGAGCAAATGGAGGAATACTTTTGGTAATCATAAAAGCGGTGGAAGTGCAGTGCCGGCCTCAACACCTTCATTTTATAAATTCAGGCTCATTAATCAGCAGAAGGCCTTTATTAATAGGGAGACTATCAGTATTGCTATCATACAATACGATCAGGAAGAACCAACGATGTCAGTCGACAGACTAGCAAGGCGGAGAACAAGGCGAAAACAGACTCCAAAGCACCGTAAAAATTGGGCAGATGAGCTGCACAGTAGAACTGTCTAATTCGTATTTCCGTATCAAAGACACCGTCATCAGGGACGACCTTACTGTCGTTTGATGTATGCCTGTGTTGTTCCCGTATTTCCATGACGTCACCAGGTGACATCATATCACCTGGTGGGTGGGGGTGCATGATAGTAATTGGAAAAGGGGGGAATGTGGGATAGGTCCGAAGTCGTTATTCATTAATTGGCGTTTATGTTTTTGAATGTAAATGCTTTCGTATTCATCTAATTGAGACGGATTTCTGGTAGGTTTTAAAAATGTTAGATTATTTGTGTCAATGTGATGGTGATTTTTTAAAATATATGTTACTATGCATATGATCTTTCGAACCTGTTGTGTCTATAGTCAGCCATGTGCTCTGTGAAATGGACGTCAGTGCTCCGTTTACTTCGTCCGATATATATTTAACGGAATATCCGGTTTTTACCGTATATTTTGATTCGGTTAACACATTCTATCGTGTTTTTTACGTTAGATTTTTGTTCGAGTGGTGATTGTTTGACAGTTCTGTGGGTTGGATATCTTAAAGGTGGAGGAGTTTATGGCAAAGACTATGGAGCGGAAGGATTCCTTCTTTGTGTATTTTAGGGATACCGTTTTATCTAGGAAGAGTTGGATTGGATATGTTTAAAGAAAAATGCAGTTTTTTGGTTATGATCAAATTGCAGGCTTTTGATTTGTTTTTGTTTCAGAAACCATACGTTTGAGGGTTTTTTGCAATTTCTGTGTATTGTCCATTTGTTAACAAGTTTTCAACTTCTTCAAAGTAAAGCTCTTTGTCTAAAATTATACTGTTTCCCTTGTTCTATTTTAAATAAAAACAATCTTTCTAGTTAAGGAAGCAATGATTTGGTGTTCCTTACGAGCGTATTTTTTGTGAGGTGTAATTTTTGAAACATTTTCTCTTATTTAGTTGGTTGCTAAACTTCTGATTGCACTCTTTGTGTCGTTATTAATGTACCTAATAGAGGTTTCTATGTCGGCAACTATGTCTTCAATAAGCGGGGTTTGATAAGGGAGAGTATATGTAAGTCCTTATTCCAAAAGGTTGGTTTCTTCTAGAGTAAATGACTTATTGGATAGGTTAACAACATTTTCTGTTGTGTGGTTAGGAGTGTGACAGGATCTCTGTATAGATCATTCTGTATTTTTACACAATAGGAATACCTTTCAAAGGATCAAAATGTTCAGGAAGTTTCGTTCCACAAAACCGAGCATTTACATCTTTGGTGTTCTCAATTAACGAGTAGACATGAATTTATTCTTCCTTGTAACGTGCTCTGAGATAAATTGTAATTTCATTGCGCTATAAATACAGGGAGCATCAAATCATAGAGGTGTGCTGATTATACTTTCTACCGGTTCCTTAATCTGCGTTGGCTGGGGTGTCTGTAATTGACGAAGAAATGGATTTGGAATCCAATTGACGTCGGACCGCAGGAAAGGCTCCACAACAGCCAACTGATTATCATTGGAATTTTCTCTAGTATTAATTAACGGAGGATTATTAATCACATACATTTCTAAGAATCGTTTCATTTATCTGTCTCGCGGCAAAATCATTTCATAATCTCCATTACGTGCATTCCATTATTCACAGCCGTCCGAACTTCCTATTGATTCTCAACGGGGAAATAAAAATTGATAAATTCAATAGTAATTGCGACTTACTGAACTGTCGAGAAACCGAATCCAATAATACGGCCTTAACTTGGTGGTAGTCTTCCATAATGATAATAATAATAGGGAAACACTTGTACACTTTACCACAAGGTTGGTCAACATTATGGTAAAGTGTACAAGTGTTTTCCTATTATTATTATCACTATCGAGAAACCATTAAATAAATTAATGTAACTAATCACACGGAGGAATAACTATTTACTCATAAACAAGCACACTTTCATTTGATGGGCAAACGTAGCATAACCTCGTTGCGCTCCTTTTAATTAAGAAATCTCGAAGATGCACGGAATGTGACGTAAAGTTACGATTCCTTCAGTGTAATGATGTTGTCAATAAATATAGCTTACGTTGTATTGATAAAACAATTGCCACTTAAAGAAACATCAGAAAAACATCAGAAACGTAAATTGAAATTGGAGTTCGAACGAATAAAATAAAATCAATGCGAAAATAAATGGTTTACCGTTTTCGAGAACAATATCGATTAATTAATATCGAATCTGGGAGCAGATTTAGCCGAAGTTCAATTCTTTAAATCCATCCTGAAACATAGAATCGACCTTCCTTCGCTCTATTCCATCCTTGCTCCTCGACTCTCCTTCCTGCAACAATTTTCGGCCAACTTCTGGAATGCTTATCAACTCAGCCAATTTTTATATTCTTTGGCGCATGTTTTCCCGCACAGAGGCGATGACGACCGAGAGTCTGTCTCAGGCATCGAACAGTAACCGAAAAAACAAACATTTGTCTGAAAGTGAAAATCGAGCCCGAACAGAAAAATAGAAATTCTTGAATCCGAAGCCGAAAACCAGTATTGATTCCGTTCCGATTTCCTAACGATACTCAAGTTTATTTGGAAGACATGTGCGACTACGACCTGTAAATTACAGAGTTATTACTAATTCTTACTTTTGCAGTAAATTAAATTTTAAAAGACAGAAATTACAGAAAAAAAATTCTGAAGAATATAATATCACAGAGGTTCAAGCGAAATTTAAGTGTTCGAAGTTGGTTATAAACTGGATCTGAACCGGTATGAGTTTTCGTCGCTGAGCGGACGTCAAATGTGACGCTCGAATTGAATTGTCTATAATTCTATTTCCCAGAAAATGTTCAGTGCAATTTTTGGTTATCGATAGACTCAGGGACTAAAGAACGTTGATATATCCGACCTGTTAAATGGCGGTCTAATGACCAGGGCGAGCACAAACTATTGCCTTTAAAAGTCGCTCTTCACCACCTTTAGAATAACATTCCAGTACGCGTAACCAAAGCCAGCAATAATCCTGCGTTTCTTCTTTTTACATACATACCTGTGTGAGAGTATATATTTATTACATATAACCTATTTGTATACATACATATTGATTTTTGACTTCCATTCGTTACCTTCTTTCATTTGAATCGTCTGTGAGTTCTCTTCCAACTACTGATAAATTTCAACAAATATGTGTTGAAATATTTGAGTAATTCATTGTGACCTCCAGCTTATTTTTGTGGCGTTTAATCTCTTCTAACGTCCCTTATGCCCTTATTCGGATTTCAGACATCTTCCGCCCCTCTCTTATTCATTTAGGCTCTCTTACATCCGCTGTTTGTGGAAGCCACTTGTATCGACATAGAGAGAACCTTTTCATCGCTGATTTATCAGATCGACTGGTTTATTTATCGCTAATGAAGAAATCTATTCGAACAAGAGTCTCTTTCGCAGTTTAAATGACAAAATGATGAGGTCCAATGGTGTTAATGTATATACGTTTGTTATGCCCTTCCTGCTGCTTTAATTCCGTTAATGGATGGGTAAAAAAGGCTGAGCTGCAGACGAGAATATTCTGGAGTGATATACAATTCTGCGGTGAAAAATACAATTTCGTTTTTTGTTCTGACGCTCTGCTGTGTCTTGAAATATTTTTCGGAGAATTGGTAATCTCTTTTTTGATCAGTGAACAAGAAGAACCATTACGTAATTATAATATAATTACATTACATACCTACAAAGGAAATATGAAAACCACTAGTGTTTCTGTTAAGCAAGAAATGTAACATCACTCGTTTCTAATATTATAATAGTCCAAGACTTAATAATAATAACAACATAGAAACAAAAATATATGAAAAGAGAATCAAATACGAATACCTGAGAAACGAAATATTCAGGATTTAGAAACAAGTCGAAATATAGTGAACTATAGTGCTATCAACCTCCAGTATAATCCCAAAGCAACTCTTCGATAGTCTAAATAATTTAAGTCTCAACAGTAAGATATCCATTAAAATTGAAAAGGCATTCATCATCCCAAAACACAACATTGTCGAAGATATTTTAAATTATGGAATGTAAATTAATAAATTAATAATCGAAATAATCTTCTATGAAAATAATTGGTATTTATTCTTCTGATTTACCCAGAAGTGCTGAGAAAGAAAGGTATAAATAAATATATAATTATAAGAAGAATTTATTAGGGCGAGATTGAGACTACCGAGTCTTTTTACATTCAACCCTTCGTCAAACGAAGTTTAAATGAGGAAAAAAGTGCACAGAAGAAAACCCATCGTGGATTTTAGAACCTAAGTTTGCGCTTATGAATAAATAGACCACAACAGGAGAACGCCCAGAAGAAGGAGAGTGTGAAGCATCTGCGATAGTTAATTACATCTTAGGAAAAGGTTAAACTAGATTATAAAGGCAAATAAAATGTTACAGACACGTTCTTACGAAGACATTACAATTGGAAGTACGTTTCCATAAAAAATAGCAGGAGCAAAAAACATTATAAATACAGGTATTTAAATAATGAAACAGGTCAGTATCAATACGGCAATAAAAACTCCAAATGTGAAGATAAAATAACGGAAATTGATGATTTCACAACGGACGTTAATGATAAAAGTTCATTAAACTTGTCATAATACTAACAAGTGGAGGACTACTTTTGTGGGAAACGAATTCGTGTGAGACTTTCAAGGTGTGTTCCTTACTCAAAAACGATAGACACGTGTCAAACCGCTGACACTACTATGCATTTTTAATGCAAAAATTAGAAAATCGGAGATAGCCACACACGCGCATGAATATCACATAACTTTCCAAGTTGGGAAATGTTTTCTCCCATTTTTTTTAAATAAATTATTTTTCGCCATTTAGTATTATCTCCCTACTCTCTGAACATTCTTCATCATCCATTTCTTTCGCATTTATTCAATGATATGTTAGGTCGGAACTCCAGCATACATTATATTGCTACATGTCCGTTTTTTCTTGGGATATTTCCTACGCATTTACGAGCAAAGTGTTACCTTTTTCTTTTTTATTTACTAAATAAAGCGCTTATAAATGTCCAAAACGTCTTTCTCATAATAAAAAAATAAATAAAGTAGACCTGTAAACCTTCCGGCATGTAGAGTAGAAGGTACAAAATATTGATAAATGCGAGGTACAACAATTCACCAGGTTTTATGGAGGAAGGAATTCCTGAGCAGGCATTTGCTAAAACCGAATTGTCGAAACTCATTAGGTTCCTGGAATAAACTTTAACGAGACAGGTTTGTCAACATCTCAGAATGCAAAGAGAAGTAGCGAACAGATTTTCAAGACAAATCGGGTAATTTATAAACTGAGAAATATTTAAAAAGTAATCCTTAACAGTCCAAGAAGAAATTATATAAACTTTATCCAACCAAAATGTTAAATACTAAGGGTTAAGAGTAAGATTAAAGAATGAAGATGCGCCATTTAAATTTCAAACAATTTCTTCCAATTCGGAATGAATATATCCATAATTATAATTTTTATCGTATAAAAGAGACGAAATATATTATTTTTAGAATGAATAAAAGATGAAAAGGAGTGCAAATAAGTGGTCGATTTTCGATTTCCTTTTCCGAAGATGCAATAAGAAGGAAAATATGAAATGATAAGCGGCCACTGATCTGTCCTTTGATTGTGGTTTCCGGTCACGTGGCGAAGGGCCGTCGTCCAGCGAATAGCAAACGCCGAGGAATGACCGACACCCACGATGAAATTTCCAACTTTTTTGGAAAAACATAGAAGGGTATTGCAAGGATTTCTCGTGAAATCGCTGAATTCCGATGAAAGGCACATATTTCGATTTCTTCGATGCCGCCAATAACACTACTGGGGTGACGGCAAGACCACACACAAACAGAGGCACAAAATAGTAAATATGAAACTAACTGCGATTTACTGGACTCTCAAGAAACCCTTAGATCCATAATGTAACTGGTACTCAAAGAAAAGCACATTTCGGAGAGTCATCGTTAGTTAAGTCACGTTGAAAAACTTTGAATATGCAAATGAAAAATGTGAACTGAGCGCAAAAAATATGCGCAGAAATCGACTGAATGTAATCCTAAAAAATCTATACAAATGTAACTTTAGCGTGAGATTTTCTCAGAGCAGTTCCTTCAAAGATAGATAGCAATAAACCAATAGCTGAATAGGAGTTCTGTCTATTTTTCATATTTATAAAAAATTCTGCCTCCAAATATGTATACAGGGCTCAATGCCCTAGACAGTGTCTAATATTCGTTCATGATAAATTCATGGTGAAATTGGAACCCTTGCTGAGACATTTTCCGATATGAAGTTCCTTCATGATAAGAAAAATGCCTTCAAGGGTTGGATAAAGTAACTGGAGGTTATTTTGAAACCTAATCAGCAAGAACATCCCCTGAAATGGTCCTCGGTTAGACACTGGGTCGATGAAGTACTCTTCCATACAGAAATCATTGTAGGGAGTTCTAAGATCTTTAGAGCGATTCCGTTATTGATCTGTAATTTTAAATTTGAACAGAAATCGTGTATGTTTTTATTCGAAGTAGTCCGCTTCCGAATTCTCCCTGGGTTGTATTCCTGATAAATACTCTTCCAAAAGTAATGTAGAGGAACTTGAAATTAATTTTCAGGAACTTTCTAGAACTAATTCTACTTGAAATTCTATATATAATTAAATGCGGAGACAATGAAACGGAAAAAGGAACGCTTACAACAAATACGGCCATTCGTTTGACCAGGAATGTGCCAGGATGGAAACATATCTGAAACTTGTTGCAACAGAGATTGCTCACATTTTAGCGCAGTTCTTCACTAATTGCCTGAGGCAAGGGAGAATTCCCAAAGGCTGGAGCCATGCCAGAATTGTTCTTTTGCACCAGAAAGGGAAAAAGGAAGATTTACTGCTCCATCAGACTCCGTTCTGTTGTTTACAAAACATTCATGAGCGTAATAACTGAACGTCAGAAGACGCCTTCATCCTCTGTTCAGCCTAAAGAGCAATCTGGATTCCGGAGCACTATGGACCACATCCATACACTGCAAGAAATCATCAGCAGAACGAATGAGTATGGGATGCCATTAGTACTCTGCTTCGTGGACTTTGCTCAGGCCTTCATTTCGGTAAATACTTCTACTCTAGAAGCTCCAGTAAGTCAACAACGCCATTGATTCGATAGTGCACCCGAAGACAACTTTAGAATTCAGGATTGAGACAGTAATGTAATGTTTTTAATGGGAGTATATATCGTGCGGAACTCCTGAGTTTAAGCAGTTATAAGATGAAGGAATAAGTTTCCTTCTCCGCGATTCCAACTTTAACGAAGGCAGTTATGCGTATCATTCAGATATTTTGTCGAAACTTTTATTACTGTAAATATATTTTGGTGCACTGTATTTATATTTGATGCTGTTTTTTAAATCATCTCTCCGTTAATTGTTGATAAACGATGTCTCAATAGTCGAAATGTAACATAATAAACGAGAGCCGAGATGTAAGGGAGACGGCACCTTAGGGAATAAAGAGTTCACTTTCTTACAGAATTTTAGTCTACTGTAAAATTTTTATTTAATTTGGGAATGAATAATTATCCAATGCATGAAGATGCACAGAATAACACTTGTCGAAGAATTCAATTAGGAGCGACCATTCGGCGACGCTTAAACCTCATTGATTTCCCTATCCCACAGCCATCAACATGACAGAAGTAAATGTGAAATATCTCATTAGAGTACAAATTGCAGCACAATTGAAGAGACTGCTGAGGACATAACTATAAGAAATCTTAAACATTGTCAATGGTTTTGATAGATTAGAACAACCATTTATCTCGGCCTTACACTTTCGAATCAATTCATTTGATATATTGCAAATAATCAAATCAATTTGAGTTTAGAAGGAATGAGTTGAATTTGACGCAAATTAATTAGAAGCGGAAGGTAGTGGAATTAAAAGATGTATCGAAATATAACTTGTTTTATTACTTCTGTACATCACAGCCTTTTCTGAGGGGCCTCTTTTGGCACATCTGTGCACATTCATATGTGAACAGCATAAACCTTTGTCCTCTTTCCATTAGAATTTAAACGAAACACATTCAATTAAAAGGAGAATTTACCTATTTCACGAGGTAAAAATAACAAATTATCCCAGAATTGAGATCCTCTCACTCCAAATAATTTTGGAACCATTGAGCTTTCATCTGGAAGAAGATTCCATGCCTTCATCTCAGTTAGGAAAGAGGTGATGCATGAGCGATGATCGTTCCATACAATAGGAACTCTAGACTCACCGGTAGTCCACGTGGACGGTATCCCTTTACCCTTCCATGTCGTTGGTTAGCAAAATTATGGGAAAGTCCTTACATCACTCACGAAAAGCCTCACAGAGAATGTCCATCGGCACAGTCAGATCATTAAAATGTTGTATTCTTTCCACCGGTATAACAGGGTTTGTTTCACAGTGGAACTCATCTGAAGGTAGCAGAGAGAATCAGCAGGAACATTGATGGGAGTGACAATCCTGAAGATCCGGAATTCATACCTGAAATAAAGAATTTGCGTAACTTAAAATATTGAGGATTTAAGGAAAGGTGAATTTCTTTGCAAGATGAAATCATGCAACTAATCCCACAGGAATAACAAGTGTGAAAATAGATACGAATACGAAAAACAGATACGAATGCGACGATTCAGTGACATATTATATGAAGAGAGAGAATCTATTTTGTCAATAATGTGAGCAATATAAGACCGTAAGTACATTTTTTCGTGATAAGTGAATCAGACGCCGCAAGGTCGGATAGAATCGAAAATACTGGCAAAAAATAAAAGAATGGTACTCTTGAATGTGGACTTCAGAAATTCGCACGGCTCCTTCGGATTAAGTTGTGCGTACAGCTATACAAGTCATTCACGTTGATTCGTGCAGATTAATATTATACAGGTAGTCAAACTTGACAAAGTTTTGCAAAAAATTCTGGTCTTCGATTTTTCGCGAACTTCTACAACTTCGAGTCGATGCTGAACCAAAATGAGGAAAAATATCGTTAAGAATATAATGCCATTTTATAAATCTGTTCCTCATCCCTTAACATAGTGGATTTCAATGACCGTGGTTGAATATCTGTATAATTTTTTTACAAAATGGCGGACCTTTTTTAGAGCAAATGTACGCCTAAAGCGAGTAAAATAGTAGACATATAGAAATGGATATCGATCTACATGAGATAGTCATACCATAATATTCTTTGCAGAATTCTGAAGAGGGAACTGGACAACGCAACGGTTTGCGTCGCCGGTAAAGAAAATGACTTTTCAGCAACGCTGCAAGGGACAACTGTCCTTGCGGTTGAACGCCGGAGGTTTATTATGAGGCGAATTTCTCGAGCAAATTTAAAAGTGTGAATTTAGAAGTGCGAATTTAATAGTGTAAGTAGAGGGCTGAAAAAAAGGGAAATGGGGGAGGAAATTGGCAGAAGACAAAAGGAAGCAGTTAAAAATGTAAGTAGCGGTTTGACACATTAGGCACCTTGGAACACCTTGGTACCAGCTGGCACCACCATGATCTCCTGCTCCACCACCACTCCATCGAAGTGGCCCTCGTAGAATGACGGGCGGGTGGCCTCGGGCGCTTGAGGACCCTTCGGCTTCTCTTCCTCGACGCTCTTCTCCGTGCTTTGCCAATACAACCCGTGAATACTCGCCGTGCAGCGAATCTTCAGCTTTCCAGGGCTTCGGGAGAAGTGCTGCGGCCCGACCACGAACTGGATGCCCACTCTGGAGGACATCCGGCGGTTCTCCTCAGGCTCCCTCGAATCAGAATCCGCGATCATGTGTGGGTAGTGAGTCACGAACTGTGGCTCCGCCTGCACGAACACAAGCGAATTGATTGTGCTTTTCCGAGCCACCAACTATACATTGGCAGTCACGGAAAAGCAATTTTGGGCACAGAAGGGCGAGAGTTGTACTCGATGCTTTTCGGCGTACCGTCTCTAAGTATTGAGCTATTCTCAGTATCTCCTTGCAACAGAAGTGAGAAGTTGGCCTCAGAGAAACCCATTCATCTGAATTCATTAATCCTCAAAAATTTGCTATTTTTTGAACGAATTTAACGCCATCGGTTAATTTAGTTTATTTACGAAGCTACTAGAAACCATGGATAATATACTGGCATGTGAGGATTTTGTATTGGATGTAAATGCTATTATTACCTTCCAGTTGTGCTAAGAATAACCTTTGCTGAGAGATATAGCTTTCCCTGAGGCCCTTACTTTTGCACTTCCAAGAAATCAAATTATCTGGACACAAGACTGGAGCGCATCGAGTAATTGTGTACAAACTCACCTCTTTGTTGTTCAGGAGCCAGGTGAGATTGGCTGGTGGTCTGGAAGGAGGAGAAGAGCAGTTGCCTGAAATGGTTTCGCCGACGCGGTATCTCGGCTTCACGCCAGCGATAGAAGGACGCGTCTTCGGTAATTCTGTGGAAGAGAAGTTGAAGACTCTCCCTATAAAATTCACTTCACTCAAATTTATGCACATGATACACTTTAGTGGATGAATACTTTTGTCGTTTCATAGACTACGAAACCGAAAAAAATCAACAGATTAGTAAAAAAGCCACTTAAAGAATAAGTGTTTCAAGTCATTTCGCATGACAGGGTCCTCTCCAAGTATGACCCGATGCTTCCGGATTTAAGGAAGCTCCTCCGGGTGAGAAGACAAAATCTCCGGATGAAAATTGATTATTATTTTATCAGAAGATCAAATTTGAAAGGAAGGATCAAAAATAAATTCAGAATTATACGTAATAAATTAAGATCCTAAATTTAGCGAGAGAATAAAAAGGTAGCGATTGCAAGTTGACGGCTTCCTCTAAGCCAGAAACGGTGATTCAAAATCGATTGATATCATTTTTTCTTCTTTCTGTTTAAAGTGCAAGATGTTAAAAATACGGAAGGGAGAAATTCACAGTTATGTATAAGTTTGAAGAATCATTATTTTTGCACGAAAGTGTTCACCATTTTAGTAAACGTCCACTCTATCAATATGTATTTACTACTCTAAAGAAACCTCCGTAAATTAACATCTTACCTAACCATTCCATTATGGGCTCTGATGCATTACGAGATAGTGTACGAGAGAATTCCTAAACAAATAATATTCATTGATTGACAAGGAAAAATGGGTTAGATGACTTGGCACGATAAAGTCGTGCATCTCGTCCGTTTCTCCTTGGGAATTCATTGATTGATTCGCATCTTTTCCATTCCTAAGTTGCTCTTGGATTAATTCTCTCCATTGGAAGAAGCTACTCGTAATAAATAAAAATAAAACTGCCAATACGGATGGATTTGAACTACGCATTCAAAATATTTGCGTTTTACATATACAAGCGTTTTCTTCTTCGCGAAAACAAATTTGGCGAATTAATTCGAGGGCAAAAATTGCTCATCGACGCATTGATAGTGTAAGGGGAATTCCATTCATCACCTGAAGTGGTGATGATAATGATCGACTCCTCAAATGAAATCTTCTAAATGAACGCTTCCGTGGAGAGAATCGGAGCTGCTGGAATTTTGCGACAAATGATTGCGTTGAGATGTATGATTAGAAAATGAAAAGAGTCAATTATGTAACAAAATCGTTAAGGAATCCCACAGCTGTGTAGAGGAGTACGTACCCACGACGTCCATGTCTCCCGAGACGAGGGCTGTGTGGAAAGAAGGAGCATCTGCAGACACCTCGCAGCTGTACCTTCCAGAGATGGCGGGGGTCACGTGACGAAGGAACACGTGCGAAGCGTTCGACCGCTTCGGCTGCAATCGAAACATTCGAAAATCAATCGAAACGTGTATATTTAAACGCATTTTTCATTTCAAACAAAGATTTACGAAGTAAGGAATCGTATTTTCTACTCAGAAACCGTAAAATTCAGGTGCACAAAAGAAGATGTTTAAACTGTACAGTTAACGTAAAATCAGCCCAAGCATTTTTATTTCCTTAGACCATTGCATTCTTATCTTTACCTTAAACCTTTAATAATTCTAACTCAAATATCCCAATATATAATCAGCTAACGCCAGTTTCGAAAATTATTTTTAATTCTGGAGTCAAACATCCTGAGAAGCATTGATGGAATGACTTCCAATGCAATAGATTATGAAAATCCTTCTTTTTATTAACGGTCATTCACTCTCTCGATCCTGATTGCTGTGCAAAATGCACTCGCAATCTTAAGCGGATTCTGGTGATGTGGCGGGAGTATAAAGATGGACGGAATGCATGTATTTCTAATACGAATGCCACAGCAAATTCTAAATGGCATTCTTCCTCCGTGCGAATGAATGAAGAAAATCTCATCGGATAAATCAGTAAGACACTTATTTCATCGGAATTTCGGCTATTCCCTTCGAAATCCTCGCAATACCCTTTAGGTTTCTCCTATGAATCGTCAAAAACGTGTGGAATTTCATCGTGCGTGTCGGTCATTTCTCGGCGTTTGCTATTCGCTGGACGCCGACCCTTCGCCACGTGACCGGAAACCACAATCAAAGGACAGATCAGAGACCACTCTTCTCACCATTTCACTTTTTATTTTCCTCCTTTTATTCGGAAAATGACACTTCTTTCTGATCCCTTTGATTTACTCATGTGAATGCAATTGATATACATTTTATACTGTATGAGGGAGTCCATAATGAATATTTACAGCTATAATTAAATATTAAAATACAGAAATGTGCATAGTATGTTATGAGGGAGAATAGCACCATCACGTGGAATAATCAAGTATATTACTAAATTTTAATACCTAAAAGTTAAACAAATAGGAATAAGCAAATAATAAAACCAAAAAATCGCTAATTTAGCAACACTCAAAATTCCTCCACGTTATTTTGAGGATAGCGCCACTTCCAATGACACTATTTCGTTATTCATTTTTCTGAGAACCGCCCCTGACAGAGAAGGACAGTATGGACAGTCATTAAACCGTACATTATCGAATATAAGATGCACCCTGCTTACGTTTCAGAGCTAAATGTTCTTAATTCATTTCCATAAATTGGGTGCGTTTCAGATTTAAAAATATACGGCGTATTCATGGAATTATACATTGTATAGTGCGCAATATGTTTTCATGATTATTCATTGGCGGAGGGAACGCATTATTAAGCATTAAATTAATGGGAGCATTTGGTTTTTATAATGAAAATATTTTCAAAGTAAAAGTTGGAACGTTGGAACTACGAAAGTTGGAGCACAGGATGGATGGAATACTCGGAAGCGTTCGTATGAGTAATAACATTTCTAAAATAGAAATTCACAAAACTTGTTAACTTACTCAACTATTCATTTAAGTTCCAATCGGAACGTATTCAATATCACTTAAGAAGCAATTCAAGTAAATCCCGCCAAGTTTTCTTTACATTGAAGTCGACGAAGAAAGTATTTATTCTCAATTAAAGTTTTTATTGGATCTGACTTTGTTTTAATAGTTATTATTTTCCTGAATTAGTCAATCTCAAAAACTGGTATCGAATAAATAACGAATGCAGAAATAAACGTATTAAAGAATATGCAAATAAACGCGTTTTCCTTTAAAACGGCGCACACTTCTCTCGAAAGAGGAGATTCTGAATCGCATAAATCACTCGCGAAAACTCATTAGCGATAGATAAAGCGATTAGCGGAGTTAATGCAGCGAAACAATTTCTTTGTCGCTTTATCTTAACAAGGGTTTTTCGCTGAGGATCGACGGCAAACAAGAAACTGAGAAGTGAAAGGCATTAATAGTTGAAAGCGAAATTATAGGCGTATTCGTGGAGGCAGTTGTAGTGCACATGCGCAGTTCGCGGAGGCTACGAAAATCATCCTACGTATGCAGTTCCGAACTTTGCAACTACACTTATGAGAAAAGAGGATTAGGAGTAGTAGTAGTATTGATAAAAGTGCTTCGACTACTTTGGTCATTTCGCACGTAGGCCCCCCACCGAGAATCGAACCCGGGACCGCTTTCATTGAAGTCGAACACGTTGCCCACTTGGTTATCCGAGAGGATTAGGAATTTGTCGTTCTGGTTGTTTATAACCACAACATTTTTGATTATTTAATCATATTCTCGCATTTCGGATAAAAAATATCTAAAATAAAAGAAAGTGAAGTAAAAGAATTACAGCTTTCAAGAGATAAAAAATAATCATTCTGTCGGGAAGTGCAGCATATTATTCTTGTAATTTCTTCTTTAGTGCAATGCAACTTCCATCCCACTGTGGAAGACGACTCTGAGGTAGAGTGAAATCAGTCTCATGGCAGAATAAATAGCCGCTTAATTGAGTTATCTTTTGTAGCAAACTCATTTTACAAACATAAAGTAAAGCAGAGTTGCAATGAAGTGTTTCGTCGAGCGTAGTTTTGAATGGTTCTCTTATGAACTAGGAAACATTGCAGTTAAACACTTCGTTATTCATTCATAACTGTTATCTGATAAAAAGTTGCTAGAGTGAGAAAAGCGATGAAAGAGGGCGATTTCTTTGCTCGTAAAGTTGACAGTCTTCAAAAACATGACGAGAATAAATCAATAAATCTATCAACAAATAAAGAATTGAACCGATCTAACTCAGCGGTAGTACTTTCTAGATATCTATTTACAGCTGTATAATGCAAATTATTGAAGATTCTTTATCGTTTTCAGGTCTACAGCATGTTTTTAAAAATTAAATAGCCAAAATATGTTTATGTATATACAACAGTGACTAATATTTTAGATTAATTAATTAATGTTTCTGTTCATATGGTAATTACTTTTTAAAACGTTGGTACTTAAAATCAATAAAACAATAACTTAAACGATGATTATTACTTTGATTAACAAATGAAATGGTAATTAGCATAACTATTAATTATAACTAAGTTAATTATAAATCATTTGATATTCCATGATCATTTTCCTTAATTTTATTCAAAATTGTAAGCACTCAAATATAGCTAGGCTAAAAAAATAGTGATTTCAAAAGAAGTAATTCTTTTGTTCGCTGCGCCTTTGTTTGCTTTAATACAATTCTGTTAATTGTTAGCGAACAACAACAAACAACAACGATTGTTGACTTATTCATTTCAAACATTTGCCTTTTACATGTGTAAGTCGTGTTCATTAGTATACGATGCATACTTATTTCTTTCCCTTACCCCAAACATGCATTTACTTGAGGAAACAAAATCAATGATTTATTCTTACTATTTGGAACAATTAGAATTCCGTTTGCTAATCCGCGATAGCACGAGTCTGCACGAAATCCCCGCCTGAATTATTGAATATAACAGAGAATTAACTGTATACATAAATAGCAATACCTTGTCACGGGATGCAGACATTGTCTGGAATTATCATTTTATACGCATAAAATGAAAAAAAAATACCATATAAAAACCAGTCCCTGAGACCCTGATCTAGGAGATAATTTCAAAGGGTTCTTTATTCAAAAACTTGAATTGCAGCAGTACAGTAAAGCATATTTTTTGTTTTGGCTATTGTTAACTCCTTTTTTCTAAACCTGCAGCAACTATCTTCTCAATTCTCCCTGTGTATAAAAACTCCAAAAAGAACAACTTTAGCGTCCAAAAATATTACTTAGCGTAAAAAATATAGAAAAGTAAATATTTAAATACTTAATTTACCAAACGCCACCGGAAATTCGCACAGTATAATTGTAAAAATGACTGTCTCAAATTTTATTACCTTTGTTAGTTTTCTTACCTTTTAGTTAGTGTCTATTTCGTTTGGGTGTATAGTGTCCTCTCCGCGAGTTTCGAAAAGACCGTCAGTTGCGTATTTAGTCCCAGGTCAAAGGTCAGTGTCTACTTAGATTTACGTATTTTACTTGCGTTCGTGTTAATCGAGTCCTTTAATTGGTATTTAATTAAATTTAGCAATTTTTATAAGTCAACTGTGGTTTAGGTTAGGATGGCCTCTCCTAGGACTCGTTTCCTCTGTCTTAAGAACCGCTGGTCTCGAGTCCCTCCGGGCCGAGAACTCAGAAGGTTGGAGGCGGATCTTGCCTGTAGGGTGGAAAGGTTGGAGGCTTCCTCCCCACGAGTAGGACCTGAGGGTAGCACCCCGAAAGCTCGCCGTGCCAAGTTGGCGGTTCGGGCTCGGCCGAGCGATCGACGGTGACCAGAAGGTCGCAGGATCGTCGATGGCCCGACGACTGGAAGGTTCCCTCCAAATCCCTCCATTCGGGGGGATTTGGGTCGAGAGTGAGTCGTGTGTCCGAGTGTCGCTGTCTTTGTGCGGCATCGTTAAGTGGTTCTTTGGTTTTGAGTCGAATTATCGGCCTAAACCGGAGACTGCGGGACTTCTGTAGGAACAACGGGGTCGGTTTCGTTCATTTGAGGCCGGCTCTCGGTTCATGTCGGACGCCCTTTGACCGTTCCGGCGTTCATTATACTGCCACGGCTGCGGAGCTGGTAGCTCGTAGGGTATTCGAAGAAAGTAGGGCTTTCTTAGGTCAGCAGATTGATCAATTACGCCACTTCTCTCAGATTTAAGATCAGATACTAGCGTTTTAGAGGGGACGGGCTTACTCAGTCAATGTTATGGGAAGAAAGTACAGATCCAGCGAGAATATCCGAACACGTTCACTGCTGATCCGTTGAAATGATAAATCCATTGTAAATGAAGGGATCAGCAGTGAGCGAGTTAGAAAAGGTTTGGCGTCACATAGAAGTAATTCTGGTGTGTGTCCATAAATCACGAGCGAAGGTCATCAAGAAGTCGCATGTCTTACTGAACTATAGAAGTATTCGGAATTCTTTGACTTGGCTTCAGTTTGAGGCGATATATAGTAAAGATGAAAGGAGAGAGGCATCCAAGTCGAGATATGCCGTTCCAGTGTTCCGAATGGATGGACTGCAGTTGGAGGAATTTGAGGAAGGGAATTCAAGTAACGGCCAAGTCTCTTGCTAATATTGAGCCATCTGAAAGCTTTTGAACTGTTTCACGATCTGTTGATTCACCGGAATGTTGGAAGACCTCGGAATTTCTCATTTATATATCATTCATTATCATCATATGATAATCTGACCAGTATCTGTTTCCAACCTCCGACGCGCAGTGGGCTTGGATCGGAAAAAGCTGGCCGGGAGGTCAAAAATGGTTTTTTTAGGGATATGGTCTTGAAAATTCGCATGGTTATTCAGAAAAGATTGAACTTTATTGCTCTGTATTTAATTATTATATTGTATTGTACGCGTTGAAGAGGTACAGGGTGTCCAAGTCGGCCAATATTCACAGAAAAATTCTCGAATTTTTCGGAAAAACTTTCAATTTTTCTGCAATTTAGATTCTGTTAGAAGAAACTGATAGAAAAACCGATGATACATTATTCCAGTACGATTCCTGATATTTTGATTCCTTACAGTTTTAGCGTCAAAGACGGAATTTGGCTTATTTTACGTAACGAAATGGCGGACACCTTTTTTTTAGATAAAGTAAGGAAAACAACTAGTAAAGCAGCATCAAACTATCAAGTCTCCCATACCACGTCAGTTTCTGAGGCTCCTTAATGAAGAATGTGAAGAAACTGTTTTGATACCCCTGGGATTCCGATGGCCTTTTCCACTGCGCGGCATGGCCGGACTGAGCGCCATGGGCATCACCGACTCACCTGTTATCACTCCCGACCGCCTATTCGGCTATAATCAGCCATTACTCCGGCTCTAAATGTTACAAACATATTCCACGGTAATTTCAGAGCGTACTTGGAAATTCTCATCTTACTTTTCAGCGGATTAGAAGAGTCAATAATTATCCAATTCACTTCAGAGTAGTTTATTTGTTTATTAGCAATCTGATGCCAAACCAAAGGTCTCGGGTTCGAGTCCCGTCTTGTCAGATTTTTGTAATTATTAATATGGATCTAATTGGGTTCATCTTGTTTTCAATATAGAAATAATATCTAATAATAATTCAATATACCTACTTACAAATGTGAACACAAAAGTTTTAAAAAGATGGTGTATCATTAATCAACGGGGACCCGCCAAACCATACAAGGTTTGTTGGCGGATGCCCAGTTAGACATATTATATTTAATGAATGCTTTACAGTAAACTTATTTGATGCTATTCAAGACCAACTTAATCATATGTTATTGATACACAGAGTTATTATAATTAACTCATTTTATTACAAGTAGAGCATATTAATTATCAGTCAATGAAACGGAAAATTATAACTCAAAGTCATTGGCATTCATCATAATAATAATACAAAATGATCAATTTTTGTACGAGATCTTTTGCTAACAAAGCATTAGATTTAACATTCTAGTAAATTAACATCGGAATTAATAAAAAATAAGTAAATAATGAAGATTGGTACTATGAACTGAAATCAATTTTTTCCATAATTGGTGACGTATTTTTAGTAGGAAGTGACCCGGCTTATTTCTCCTCAACCTTAAATGCTTAAATTCTCAATAATAGTAAAAACAAGAATAATAAAACAAGACATTTAAAATAATCCATTTAAAAATATAGTAGTATAGAAGCAAGTGACTCTAATCCTGGAATAAAAACAATTGAGTAAGATCTGTAACGCATGCCTCAGAAGGAGTGTTTCCGATTCAGCCACTTCGGACGCTTGAGTCCTTTCAGAGGAGCATCACTTCCCTCTAAACAATAACCCATTCGAACCAAAGTTGGCCGTTCGAGTGGCGATCGATTGTTCCCAGAACGACGTCTACAGGAGGAGAGTATTTACTCCTCTCAACCAATTACAATTCCTGTAAACTCAGCAATATTGCTCTATTTTTCAGTGAATAACGAGGAAGAATTACTCAGCAAGATATTCCAATGCATTTCCTTCATTCAAGAAAAACATTCTCGGAGTGTCAATTATAATTTGTGAAAATCTCTAAAATAAGTTAAGTATAACTCTTAAATTCCGGGAAGAGAAACCTTAAAAATGAACACCTATTCAACTCACTCGTACGAAAGGGTAGTCTTTCTGAATTTGTTTTCATGATATATATAAAAAGCAAATGTCTTCCCGTCCGTCCGTGTGTCCGTCCCCTATTTATCTTAGAAACGGCTTGACTTAGAGATCTGAAACAAATTGCATTGTGTTTCTACGATGCTGAAACCCCCAGGAAAACTATTTTCATCTCTGTAAAGGCCCGGGTTCGAACTCAGGAACCCTTAATACGTTTCCATACGAGATTTACGTAAATTACGTTTTCATGACTTGCAGTGGTCGTTTTTTTTTACAAAATTATATTAGAAACAATGGCCTTACGAAATCCAGAGAAGTGTCAAAAGAATCGAAAATGATCATAGAATCCTATCTTAGTCGAGAATAATTAATATAAATTGGAAAATGCGAGAAAATTTGATAAAATATACGGAAATTTCGTAAAATTTTTCGGAAATAAACAACCCATCCCTTTGACGACCAAGGCAATTGTTGAACATTGATTTCATGAGTTATCTCATATAAATGCACGGGGATAATCAGTTAGTATACTCTTCCATATGAAATGCACGTAAAATAGGTTTTCGTTGCCTGAAGAGGTTGTTTCTTTTACAAAATTAAATTAGAAACAATGGTCCTACGAAATTGAGACAAATGCCAAAAGAAAGGGAAATGATCATAGAATGTTATTTTAGTCGAGAAATATTGATATAGATCCGAACTTTGGAGGATTTTGATAAAAAACACGAAAATTTCGTAAATAATTTGGGAAATAAATTACCCATCCCTTTGACGACTAAGGCCCTTGTTGAATGATGATTTCATGAATTACCCCATATAAGTGCACGAGGATAATCAGTTATAATGATCTTTATAAGACAGTTACGCAAAGTATGCTTCAAAACAGCAGAATAAATATAATAAATAATGGTAGGAAATTATTATTATTTATTTTGAGTTATTATGATCTTACGACGGAATCTTTTTGTGCTTAGGAGGACCAGATATATGCGATAATAGATATATTTTAAACTAAATTAAGTTCCTTCATGCTTGACGGGGGCGTTTACTAGTAGTAATAATAATATGATTTTATTCGTGCGAGAATGAGACTATAAAGTCTCTCCTTAACCTTTGTCATATGAAATTTAAAAGAGATCGCTTAAAATATCGCACAGAAGAAAAAGTGATTTGCGGGTTTAAAAACCTAAGTTTTAACTAAAATAAAAATACACCACAGCAGGATAAAATCTACAAGAAAAAAGATAGGCAACGAAATTTTAAATGAAGGGCAGGTTAAATTAGATCTGGAAGAGAAGAAAAATGTTTCAGACTCGTCATTACATATTTTTATACATACATATTATTACAATTATAAGTCAAAAAATTTAGTTACGAAAATGTTTCGGATTTATTTCAAAGCGCAAATTGTGAACGGATATTTGGGAAACAAAATTACAGTTTTTAGGTGATTCATTCAGTTTTCAATCTATCAATCTTCAATCTATCAATCTTCAATCTATCAAAGGCTAAATAACCTTCCGTACTGACAATCCTGCATTCCAAAATTTTGTAATATCTTTTCGGAGGAAAGTATTCATTATTAATAAAATATAAAGTATTCATTATTAATAAAATATAAAGTATTCATTATTAATAAATAAAAGTATTATTCATAATAAAGAGGAAAATATTCGATAAAAGAATTTGAGGCTAATGATATATTGCATATCTGAAGTGAGTCAAGTGTAACAGAAATTGTTCTATCATCATTTTGGTGTTATTTCATCATTCGCATGTTCCACGTATTTTAGACTAACAGTACAATTTGTGATACATGTGAAACTGTTGCCTCTCTCATGGTTTAAACCCATTCATTCAATTAAGAGGAGAACTTCCAATAAAAGGGATACGCATAATTGCGAGTAATAATAATAATATTAATAATAAATGCATACTTCCGGCCGAAGTGATAAAAGAAGTCATAAACCAAAACTTTGTCGATATTCGATAATAATTAGAATAATAGGGATGCAATCTTTCTTGGAGCACAAAAATCCCAATTTCGTCCATTTTGAAAATCACTGTCGTTTACAAACACAAAAAACGTTCCTTAAGAGGAATATCCGGATAGGCCGGCACTCGAACCCGGGGCCGCATGGTTGGAGCCACCAGTCTGATCACAGCTCACTCAGCTTATTGATTCGGTTGATTCTTATTTTTTAGTCGTCCATGTTTGGTATTGAAGCATTGGCTTCGTGTTTTAGGTTTCTCTCTCTTTTCCATTTCATTCACTAAACCCTTGAGATCGACGAAATGGAGCATTTTGCTATGAAATGCAACATTACGGGGGAGGCATTGACTCGCTGGAATCCCTTTGGTGATAGTTGGCTAAACGCACCCGCGGTTATAAACTGCCCATCCATCATAAAAATATTTGGAATCTTTTCCGTCGCATTCACACGAGAGAAAGAATCATTCGTGGAATGAAATCCAACTGACCTATACTTATCTCTGCAAAAGGGGGCGAAATCGCAACGGTTTCAAATGCGACAATGTTTGGTTGTGGGCGAGGAAGTCTTATGGGATTATTCCAAAGGATTCTGGGAAAATGGAGAGAATTTTACGAGGCATAAGTGAGATCAAACTCTTATTTATTTGAGCGGAGGAAAGCGGATCGCTGTCATAAATCGTCATATTTATGTGCGGTGATAAAATTCCTTCATTTGGAGAAAAAGAACAAAATTGGCGGAGAAACGAACAGTCTTGATAAATCACATTAAAAATTTTCATCCGAAATAAAAGAAGAATGTTTTGCGCAGTCCAGGTGATGGAGAATAGCGGTAATAATTTCACGGAGTCGTTATAAATCTGAACAGTAATGGATCTTATGACGTACCGGAGCGGAATGTTCCAAGCGGAGCAAATGAGAGGTTTTCGCTTCAATTTTCATAACTCTTGAGGAATCCCACGAAGTCTTACAAACAAATGGAAGTGTTTGGAATGATTTATGAATGTATTACAAGAAAAGAAAGAATTACAAGAAAGAGCTACAATTCAAAAAGTAATTAGCTTGCTAAGTGTAACTGTGACGTATTAGCCCGTAAAAAATATTTCCACTTTTCTTTCTTTAAATTTAATCTATCTACACAATACATTATTTACGATGCTACGATGCTGTAAAGTAAATGTATACGAGGAACATTCCATAAGTCTTTAAACTATGACCATTAGTAAATATTACATATTTTTTCTCTTCCTTGGCGAAAATATGCGTTTACTCAAGCAACGATATCATTAGAGTTTTTTTTCCCTTGATTTGGGTTTGTTTTTGATTCCGTTTATAAACCGGCGATAGCACTCAAAGTTATCTCCTCCCGTCGTGTCGAATGAAACGGTGGCTTTGGAAATCACTTACATGTTACAGGTCACATATACAGGTGTATATATCATCATCATCAGCCATTTTCAATCCGACGTCGGATGCAGGCCTCTCCAAGCGCTTTCCAGTTCTCTCTATTCCGAGCCTCTCGTTGCCATGTCACCCCTAAATACTGAATGATGTCTCTGTTCCATCGGTCCCTTGGTCTTCTTCTTGGTCTCTTCACGTCTCTTGGTATCCAGTTCAGAACTGCTGATGTCCATCGGTTGTCGTTTCTCCTTGCAACATGGCCTGCCCACATCCATTTCAGTGATCTTACCTTATCTATGATGTCTGTCACTCCTGTTATCTTCCTAACCCAGGTGTTGCGTTTCCTGTCTCTTCTTGTGATTCCAAGCATACATCGTTCCATACTTCTTTGTGTAGTCTGAAGTCGCTGGGTTATTGCTGCGTTTAACACCCATGTTTCACTTCCATATGTCAAAACTGTTAGAATGCATTGGTTGAAGACTTATCAAGACCATTGGCATTTTTTACTTCAGAATATGGTTGTTCCTTCCGAAAGCACTGATTATGCTGTGTTATATTTGAGGCATCAACTAGCTTGTCAATTGCATTAGTGAAGTAATTACAAAAAATATCAGGTGACATATGTCAGTTAAGCAATTTTCTGAGTTGAATTGTATCTCTGATTTGTTTACATTCCATAATGCTTTTCATTTATTATTTGATCTGACAATGTTTTTGTTATTTGTTTCTGTTTTTGCTCGCCTGATGGCTTTCTTAAAATCTCTGCTTAGTAATAAATACGGAGATTTTACCTCTGGGTTAGGATTGCCAATCACTTGCTCATAAAGACTTAATAACACGTCCCTCATACTTAACAGAGCATCATTAAACCAGTTTATTTTACGTGTGTCAAGTGTAACATTTCAAAGAATACCGTGGCATAGGTTAGCCCGTGGCTATCGATGTTTATTTCTACTATTTTCCTCGCTTTATGTAAACATTTGCTCTAAAATAAGGGTCCGCCATTTTGTTACATTAAGTATGGAAATGCTTAACAGTGGTCATTTAAATCGACTATAATAATGGAAAAAGGACAGATTTCTAGCATGTAATTATACTTTGCCCGATAATTATCCTCATTTGGATTCAGCATGAGCTTACATTTGAAGAATTTCGCGAAAAATCGAAGACCGGCATTTATCGCAAAACTTTGTCAAGGTTGACCCCCTGTATGATTGTGATACGTAGGTGTTAATGTAAATGACTTGCATAGTTGTATGTAGAATTTATTTAAGAGTAGCTATGAGAAGTTTCAAAGTCCTCACTAAAAAAAAAAGATTTTTGTATTATTGGCCAGCTCTTTTCGATTCTAGCACATTGTGCGTCGTTAAACATTAGGCAATAGAGTCATGGCTTTTGCCTAGGACTAGTTAATATAGCAGTCACTTAGAAAGGCACAATAAGAATAATTCTATCGATGTGATGTTATGATTCGAAAATATATTGACGAAAGCTTTTGAATCCATGTTCGTAGTCAGGATTTGTCTCTAAGGGGTGGTTTAGAGCCATGGAATAAAGGCAACATTGCCTTGGGCATGCGAACTTCTGCCATAAATGTAACAGGGATGGAACCAGATTTATATTTACATATATTCCCTGCGATTAGCGTGTGTGACTGTTTATATTTATACAATCATCAACTGTTTATAATTAAACAATTACAATTTACCTTCCATTATCTCGATTTTTTATAACCCATTTTGCTTTGCTGGGGGGTTTAACACCTAACCCCTCTATCACCCAAATGATGGTATCAATTGATTTCCACTGCTGTTCAACGAAAAGGAAAGCAACTTTAGCCATCGAAAGTAACAAGTTTTAGAAATACCCGAATTTGCCATTGTCACTCTTTGTGAACTTAGCACCTGAGTGAGGAATTTGGAATCGTTTACAAAATGCCCTCTTTTGCCTTCATTTGAAAATAATCGAATCTTTTCGCCCACGGCAGCGCTACAACAGCGCCCGTTTCACAAAGAATTTCCCAATCTTTGGCCGAAAGCTATTGGAATTAATTACATAATCGACTACTCCCAAATTAAATCAGTATAACGGTAACTTCAGAGTATACATTAGCATAGTTAAATAATCTACAGGCATAAATTAACGAGAGCTTTCGGGGGGAGTACAGGACGAAGATGTAATCCGCGACAGAGAAATAAAAGCACGAATTCATCGCAAAAGAGGCGTTTTCATCAACGTTGTGTATTCCGATAATTTGCTATTATTTATTTCAGTGGAACTAAGAAAGTAGAACGGTTTTGAAATAATCCTGTAGAATATGAACCATAGAATGAGATCGACAGAATTCTCACTGAAGAACTCATCTCAAATTAATTAGGAGCATTTGACTGATTTATTTGTATAGCTAATTCGAAGTAATAATCATAATATTAATACTAGTGAAACAATAGGACACAAATAGTCACTTCATAAGTTATTTACGGAGAGGTATCCAGAAAAACAGGTAACAACACAAAGGACATCTGACCAAAAGAGAGCTAAAATACCCAACAATCTTCTTTCGGCCCAATTGTCAGACTAGATCAAATCTTAGGCTAGAAATGAAATACAAATTGAAGCTTTTCCAACTTTAAGACAAATAAACGCTGTACTCAAGCATCAGTAGCAACTATTCGACTTAACAAACAAAAAAACATGCAAATCTAATGTATAAACCTAACAACGGAAAGCAACGAAGCCGAAGTGGCAAATTATGTTATAAAATAGGATATTATACATATTAAGAATGCAAATTGGTCGATTAAAACAGCATTTACTTAAAGGACCGAAGCAAAAAAATTTAAGCACATTATAAAAATGTGCAAAAATCATAAATACAATCCAGAAGATACACTCTAAAAAAATGATGACTGAACTTCTGGAGGCATTGAAATTATCTGCATAAAGATTGAAGACACGAATGGGAAGGTAAGAATGACATTATAAGTTTCAGACTGATGAGGAGGAATTCTATGAAAATTTAAACCAATATCAGGTGAATGATACAGAAACACCTGGAAATGGCAGGATCGTTAACTTCTTCGTAAGAGGAATGAATCATCCAAGGATGCTATGCATCGTACCTTATTTTGGTACCTCATTTGCATTTGGAACGATGGAGGTAGTGTTGAGAATGTTAGGGGAGCGTGAATCTACTTACATCCACGTGCATGCCGTGCATAGGGAAGATTTTGATGGACGGGTCCTCTCTTGGGGTGAAGCGATAGAACTCTCTGCGTCCTCTGTACCACTTCACCGAGTACAGGAAGTCGCCCTCCAAGTCGTAGTGACACACGAGAGTGGTCGTCGAGCCTCTGGGAATTGCAGACGGCACCATCAGCTTCACGTTCCGAAGGCCCTCCGCCACGCCTAAGGGACACACCACTGAAAATGTCAAACTGATTCCTTACAAACTAACGCTTCAATCTAACAGCTACGGCTGTTAATGAATTAGAGGATTAAAAACATTCCGAAAGTCGTATGTTGGCAGATGGTACTCGTGTTTAGAGATGAACCAATTTCTTGGAATTACCCCTTACACCCTCACACTACTTCCGGACGTTATAACAGGAAAAACCCTACCCACAACTTCACAGAAGATAAAGCCAGACCATCCGCCTCTTCTATTCATTTCCTATTGTGGAACCCTTAATAATGGAGACATTATTTCCGAAATGCGCCCCGAGTAATTCATATAAATATCCGAAACTTCTCATTTCCCTCCAAACGCGAGTTCCATCTGCCGACATACGACATATTGAGTGTTTTTACACTTACTTCTAACGCTTTTATCTAATCTGATATGGAAGCACTTCTGCAAAAAATTAATCCATTTAATCTGAGGGGAAGATTAGGAGAAGGCTGATAAAAAATAAGGAAAATAACACTTCTACCGTTATAATTTTTACGACCATCGTTTCGACCCTTCAGGTAATCATCAGGGTGGAAATAATTTTGGCAAGACAGGGGAAGGGTAAGATATTCAGTATTGATAGAGTGCGAAATTGAGCGGATTGCTTTGTTCTGAAACTCTTCAAAGTGCAAAAAACAAGATAAGCTCAAACAGAATGCAAAAAGCCTTTCGTCGTATTCGCAAACGTATTATTTTGGACCGATTCTTACTCACACATGAGATCCTTACTAAGAGAATTTGGAATGTAAAAGCAGAAATGAAAAAAAAATAAATGAATTCCACAAGAATGGAAGGTAGAATGGTCTTGTCGAATGTAGAAACACAAGCAAAGTTATTTCGCTTAATCGTCCGTAATACCTCAGTCAGATAAAAATTTCAATAATACAAGGCAAACGAATCTGCCATAATAACTCCCACATCGGATGCTCACAGAAAAACATCACTGCGAGAGAACAATTTGAATGAGGAACTAAGCCTTCGAGAGTTTAAGTGGCTCACCAATCAACAAGTAGGTGTAAGAGTTCGCAGTTCACTTCATATTAAACTCCAATAAATATGACGCATCGCACCAATTAGCTAACTGTAAATAATAGTAGGCCTATGTTCTGTGTCTTAAAAACTGTTTAGGATTCTGGGAAGAGAACGTATTAGTCTACTATACATTGAAACTCCTTTCTATGCCTCATAAAATTTAATTATGAAAACTTTTCATTCACTCTACTCTGCAGCCACTTCTCGGCTTGTGGCAGGGGGTGTAAACACCGAGCGATCGAGTTACCTCTTTAGCTTATCGTTATCGCGTAGCGTTTGCGGAAAGAGTCCCTAAAACGACTTGTCATCGCATCTATTTCTCGTATTTTACGTTCTGATCGGCCGAAGTAGCAGAAGAGGGTCACATTATACGTCTTCCGCAAATGTACTTTCTCTGAATTTATTAAGCAATCGCAGCCTAATTTCCTTTCTTTTAAGGATTCCCAACCTGTGTCTGAGAGCCTTTTCGTTACTTTTGCTTTTTAAGTGCAGCATTTCTTTAACAAACCGTATCGCCTTGCGCTGCACTTTCTCGAGTTCGCGAACTTTCGTTTCATCCGATGGGACTCTTTAGCCCCAATTTTGCCCAATAAAGACGTTTATTATTATTATATACTCGCCTCATATTCCAGATAGGGCCTGACTAAGGTGAAATAACATCGCTATGTAAATAGTATGCTGTTTGGGACTCCCGGATGGCCAAATGGGCAACGCGTTCCATTTCGGTAAAAGCGGTCCCGGGTTCGATTCCTGGTAGGGGCCCACGTGTGAAATGCCCTCAGCTGTCGCAGCACTTTTAACAGTACTACCACTACTATAGTACACTTTATAAGCCGAGTTTTTTAGTTGCTTTACCGCAGGTTTTTCGGATAAGTGTGCTCCAGTTTAAATTATTTATTAGTGTGATTCCGAGACATTCAACTAAATCGACTACATTTATATTCATTCCATTTCAATTTGGTGGTTGACCAAATGCCGCTCTGTTTCCTTCAGGAAATTAAAAGAAATTCCCAAAGATTTTCATAAGCAGAGGAACTTTACTGAAGGAACAAGGAAGGAAGACTTTGACATGCTGCACCTTTGGAGCAACTAATCCTTGGGCAAATCTGAATTTAAGCGAAATATATTGAAAAGAGCTGTTATTGACTATGTAAAATAAATATTTGCTATATTTTCTTTCGGCATTCGATATTTACCCTAAGAATTGGGATGTATTGGGCTGACGAGGATTGCGGGTTGCCTTAATTCCACGATCTGGCAAAACAAGTCCTTAAGGAAAGAGACTAAGGCAAGAATTTACAAGGCTGCAGTGAGGCCAGTTTTAAAGTACGTGGGAGAGACTAGAGCTGTTAGAACTAGACTAGAACTGAGAGGTTACTCGAAACAACAAAAATGAAAATTCTGTAAAGAATTGCTGGAAAAACGTGGGAAAGAGAGAGGAGAAAGGAAAGTGGAGTGGAATGAACATGTAAACAGAATGGAAGAGCAGGGGATAGTGGGAATTGCTAGGGCTCTAGCGGGAAGAAGAAGTGCGTGATATGACATGAGTGGTAAGGTGATGAAGGAAAGAGGCGTTTGCCTAGGAAGAGAGAAAGAAGACGAGTTCCATTTACGTGTTTTAGAATTCATCCGTAATTGACCAGAGTAGGTTTCCCCCAGCTAATGCACACTTTTGTAAGAGTTAATATATTTCCGTTAAGCTCTACCATTAATAATAATTAACTATATGATTAATTTATACAACTATTTATTAAGGGGTGATTCGGACTCGGTTGTTTCCTTTCGAGGATATTAAATACAGAGGATTTTCTTACATTAAGATCTAGTGGCCACAAATATGATTGTTTGCAGCGGAAAACTGTACAACAGTAGAATTCTGAAGTTCCAGGGTTATACATTAACAGGACTGAGATAAACTTTTAAACGAGAACACCAAAAATGCCTCGAGGAGAAGAAGAAATATTGTCTTTCTGCTAAACACCTTAACGACCACCAAATCCACTTCTCCATTTGGAACCCTAGCCGAGATAAAGGAGCCATTAAAGCATAATTATAATATAGAGCACAATAGGAACGAAGAGCCCAATGAACCATCCTTCCCTCGGAGGTACCAAACTCTCCCATGTGCCTCTTCCTTTCCCTCCTGAACCTGCCATAACAACCAATTTTAGCCTGAAATTTTTACGAGTGCCACGAATTCTAGATCGCAACAGATTTTATTAGGGTGTAATTGCAGAGAGTGTTTTCTTCTTTACATGACGTAATAATGTTATGAATTAGCTCAGCAAATGATTCTTGAAGAGAATAAATTCAGGACTTGAACTTTGATCCGAAGAAATACTCGTGAGATTCAAGGAACACTTGCAGCCCTTTTGGGATCTTTCACAGGACATCTAATTTAGACGTCAAAAGATATCCAATTCCGCCATTCCGAGCACGTCTGCTGTGGGATTTAAAGGCTAAGAAGCCAATCAGAGGAAGAAGATAAGTTGCCGGAGTTTTAACGAGTAATTTATAGAGCGGTGCTAATTCACAACCTTTAAAAGAGAAGATAAGATCTATAGAATTGCAGTTGAGAGTGGGAAAATCCTTTTTGATAAATTGGAACTGGTATAAGCTATCGGATTGTGCTCCCTAAAAGATGTTTTGTTGCGGTTACGTGCCTTTATCTCTAATAATCGTTCAAGTATAAGAAAGGAATTTTTTTCATGTCATTGCGATATTAATTTCAGTGGGGAAGCAATATTTTGCATAAGGAGACCAAATTAGAATGGAATGCATGTTTTTGGAAACGGATCTCAATATCCGATCTTCCGAAGAAAATCGGTTCGCTCGTGCGAATTTCGAAGTCACTTGCAATAATTCGTCGTAAATGTGGTTTCGGGTTTGTACGCGAGAATATGAAAGTGTTTCCATTAAACCATTCCCCACAATACTGACCGCAGAGCGTATGTTTTTGCCTACTTTTGATTTATCCAATCTTAAGGACATTCTTCTTCATTGGAGTTCTAACAATGGTCGATTACTTTTTGAACAACTGCTTCCGACTCTAATATTCAACTTCTTCAAAGTCCAATAATTTCTCTCTTTCAATTCTTAGATATCTTCACCAGCCCTTTCACAACAAAAAAAATTGCAACTACCTTAGGGAGACTATCTCTCACCGAACGTTTAATGCGCAACAACCTTCATTTTTTTCAGAATATTGTTTATGGTAAATACAGGAATAATGATTTGATTTCCTATTTTTCCCTCCGTGTGCCATCTCGTGCGCTTAGATTAAACTCTTTATTTTCTTGTTTTACACTTTCCATCAATAAACGATCCTTTATCTACCGCTTGCCACATCTGTTCAGCAGTATATTATTTCAATTACCTTCATTCCATGTTTCATCCATGTTCCATCGACAGGCATTTGCCTGATGGAACTGTAATGTTTATATTGTAAAAAAATAAAACAAATAAATAAATTAGATCCATTTGTATGACACTCAAGTATGACTTATATTGTAACCTGTTTTTTCATTTAAAATTGTAGTTGTATAATTACTTTTATTCTTTATTTGTTTTGGTTTTACTTCTTGTTAGTCCATCGTTAACGCCTACCGCTGTTTATGGATTTAAATTATATAAATAAGTAAAGAAACAAAATTAAGTGTCTTAAAATCAGTTTTGGTATGCGCGATGATAAACCCAAGTAACGAGTTTCTCATTCCGTGCGGCGTGTTTTTCAATTGGACACCAATGCATGCGGGACAAAGGCTCAAGTTTCTAGCAACGACTGCGGCCTCCATCACTCGAAAATTCATCGAAAATAAACCCGAATATCGAAAGGGAAACGTCACTCACCTCCGAAGACGAATACTCGTTGTTCAGTCAGTTCACGTAGTGCCGAAGGTCGAGAGAATGTTTCCTACGAGGGCGCCTTTTAAGACGAGGTCGCTCAAAGGTTAACTTTCTCTACTGGCGTGTCAGGAGGCTCATGACCACCTTTCTTGCCTTACTTAAGTTTCGACAGTGAATTTCACTGTAGTATGTACCATACCACTCGCTGATGCGCGGAAATGCTTCAGAAGCCTTTGCCTCGATTCGATCCCACGATAAAAGTCGATCATGTTCGCCCGTCTTTAAATCACACTTACCCTTAATTATACCATCTCAAAGAGGTATTTTCGTTTTTATTATTGTTCCGATCGTTTCGTTTTGCGATAATTTGTTGGGCTGCGGCAGTAGCATTTTGGTCTTTATGGCCTTCGGACGAATTCCCTCGAGATGATTCCAAAAGTTTCATTGAGGTCATAATTAGCTGTCCATCGAATTCGACTATGACTACCGAAATCCGATGCAACGATTACATTACTTCAAGCAGGGTTCATTACTTTTAAAATGTGCATTTCTAATTATATCTGTTCCGTCACTCTACCATCGATAACGGACTTCCGAATTAGAACTTCCAATTCAGCGAATGAACATGCCTCCTGTCTAAGCAAACATATTCATCTTTTTCTACATAAATACCCAGCGAGCAGCATTTAGGCGTGTGGCAGGGGGTGTAAACACCGAGATTTCAATTTACTTCTTTAGCATATTGTTATCGCGTATCGTCCGCGGAAAGAATGAGTCCCTAAAACGAATTGTCCTAGCTTCTATACCTCTTATTTTACGCTCATTGTCGGATCGGCCGAAGTAGCAGAGGGGTCGCATAATTCCACTTACGTCTTCCGCAAATGTAGTACTTTCTCTGAATTTATCAAGCAATCGCGATATAATATCATTTCTTTCGAGGATTCCCAACTTGCGTCTGAGAGCTTTTGCGTAACGCTCACTTTTTTATCGCAGCACTTTTTAACTAATAGCATCGCCTTGCGGTGCACTTTTTGGAGTCAGTGAGAATAACTTCCATCCAATAGATCCCATATGCTCGCCACATATTCAAGATGGGGAGAAACATGGGAAGACCAAGGAGAAATAACATCACTTTCTAGCATTTAATCTACCTAATATACACTTCATAAAGCAGAACTTTTAGTTGATTTACCGCAGATTTTTCGGATTTGTATGCTCCTGTTATATGTAAGGGCTATCAACTGACTCGACTACATTTATATTCATTAATTCGCTAATTTAGTTCTGACGCTATTGTCTCCTTTCGAATCGGTTGTCCTCATAGAGAGCCTTCGTGACCATTGAAAAATGTTAATAAATGTTACAGGAAACCTCAACTTAAGACTAGGAAACGAGATAAAAAGTGGTCGATATAGTTCTTTTTCAGAGCCAATAAGTTATTCAATCAATAGACACTTTTGGATTCTTTGAGAAGCGGTCGAAATTCCAGAGTTGCTTTCGCTTATCATTCAATTATCAAAATATTGGATGATGAAATAGGATGAACGGATGCATATGAAATCTGATTGCAATTTTCATTATTCTATCCTGTTTCTTGCTCTGCGTTGATTATGTGCAAGCAAAAATCTCGGGTACTTGTCATTTTTTACGATTAAAGAAGTTTGAGAAGTTCTGATTTTGATGTGCTTGCAAAAATATCAACCGTGCATCAAAAGTATCTTTGAAAACCTTTACATTGAAATATTGCAAATGGAAACTTAAGTGTTGTGGATGAAGCGATGAGGAGAGATGAGATGCTGATTGGAAAGCCGAAGGACAATTAATTGACGGAGTCCGAAACATATATCGGACACTCCGTTTACGAGGCCATGAAATTTCCTCATTCGGAAAAATGGAAAGAGATTCATTCAGAAACCCCACACAAATCCGATTTTTATAAATTTTAGTAGTAAATACGCATACACTAGTGTATAAATAAAATAAATTCAAGGCATGGAAAAGTGAGGCTTATTCATGTAGCTAATTTGGGCGAATGGCTTTGGGAAAGCTGAGCGGACCAGCGAAGAACGCTTCATTGTGAAATAATCGGACGGTTGGATTGAGCGGAAGGCCGTTGAGGGGAAACCGCCTTCTTCAATATTTCAAGACACGCCAGATGGAGAAATCTTTCGTCAGCTAAGCGTAAACTTATGGATTTAAATATTTAAAAAGGTCATGCAAATAAATACTATATTTGCTCAACTATTTTTAATTATTCATCTCTGGATTATATTTATCAATAAAAGAATATAAAAGAGTTTTTTATAATAAAAAATTATGTATATTTATATTTATACGATCATTTTAAATCAACCGAAGTCTAACCTTCTTTCTTCTTGAGAAAGCTCAAGTGTAAGACTCACCTCTTAAATATAAGTACTTGTGGAAATAAAGAACAATTTTTCTCTATACTACTTTCTTGATTTTCTCTATACCGCCCTTGCACTGATGATTGTCAGAAAAAGACAATTCTATTCTCATATTGTATTCTCACTTGAGGTAAACCCAAAGGTTACATCTAAAGAGCCACGAGAAAAATCATAGTATTTGCTTTCCATTCTAGTCTATTCGATTCAAGTGCTCATTTCTTCCTCGAACGATACGCGAAAGTAGTCGATTGGGGAAATAGAGTGCATGCACCCCCTGCCACACGCTGAAAGGCAGCTCGCGCGGTGACTACATAGACATTCGATATACTCAATTTATTATTATTTTAATATTACGTCGAGGCCAAAATGGCATCTCTTCTTCTTAACCTTTGGAGATACTACGTGATAGTAATGTTTTACTAATAACAAAAAAAATGGATTGCAATTAATATAATGGTATAAATTAATCAATACATCCGAACAAACCGGCGAATATAGCTACAAGGTAATTGGTGCAAACAGTTGGTATAAACTAAAAGGCAGTCTATTTGGCAAATAAATAAAAACTAATATATACAAACAAGATACATAAAAAACAAAGATCTTGATTGTGGGGAAAAGCTCTTCAACTGATGGTTTACGGAGGAAAACCAACGATGCGGGAAGACGCCCACACAAGAAGAGGGGAGAAAGAAAACCGCGAAAACGTAGAGTAAAGAAATACACCATAACTAGTAGAGATATATAATATTAGAAAATAATTAGTAAATGCTTTTTTGAGATGTAATCTCAAATATTTATTAAATTATTTTCATTTTATCGAGATAAATATCTTATTTTTCCTTCAAGCCACTTTTCCTTCTGTTACTGATTCAAATCATCTGGGAATGGAAACTTTAGGCGCTTTTACCCTACAGAAAAATCAATAATGTCAATAAAATTAATCTTGGTAAACGATTTTGGTGGAATGTTATGTTATTGTCAATAAACTCAGCACCATTTTCTCACATATTTTTCTTTAATCGTTAATTGTATTTGATTATTATTACATTTATTGCATTGAATGAGTGAAAACATGTTTCTTAATCTTTTGATCACAAATTTACATGGAAAATATCTATGTATCCCTTCCGGTGATACTCTCATTGGAGCTCTGGATATTTTGGGTTAGAAGCATTGTATCACATAGCAAAACCATAAATATTCTAGACGAGCAATTCTTATAATCAATATCCTTGTGTTCTTTGGCCCAGTTTAATATTAGTTTAATTATTAACATATTTAGTCATTTAATCTTTAAGATGCAGAATTTCAAGTATTATAAAAGTGTTTCAAAACCTTAGATCTTGCACAAATTGAATTTGTAGTATTTTTTCTGATATTATCAGTTGGTAGAATTACATATTGTTACTCAATTGTTAATTATTCAAACAGAGAGAAATTTGCTTGAAAATGGAGCTATTTCTTTGGCCGGGGACTGTACAATGAAGCTCCTTTACCAAAATACCGAAATTTTGGTTTAATCAAGATCTACGTTAAAGTGCATCGGAACACATTACATATAAAGTGGGATTCAAAATTAACCTAAATTCCGCAGACGTCGATTGTACTTTTTCCTTCTCCTCTTTTCGTACTCGTTTCGACGAAGCACTGCCGCTGAAATTAGAATGCTTTTGCATCCCACTGTACGTCTCACGTTTTGTTTGGAGGGAAACGTGGCAGACAGATGAATACACTGTTATGAAGAGGAAATGCATTTCCGCCATCTTTTGTCATGACGCAGCGCTGCGGAGATTCCAGTTTTCAATCAAAAATGCTGGATGATCTGGTGCCTACCGAATATCCCACGAGATGTCGTGAAAAGCAGGTGCTCTCGTAATTACTCATCATCTGGATCACTGTGGATGTCTACGGCGCTTTGTTTCTGCGCAATAGAGGTTTTTATCTTAGAATTTATGCGCTCAATTATGAGATACAGCGAGAGGTTTATTACACAGCCTTTGAAAGGACGCGATTTTAAGCACCAATAAACATATCCCTTTATGCACATTTACCGAGATTTACGCAGAAGCCTAAGTAAGCTCACGGATCCAATTCCGATTGGTAGTTAAAGGGGTCGCCAATACAAATCACCCTTCCATCTCTAGTTGGTCTCGTTTTATCGCATGAAATTGGCGGATTTAAAGCCTAAACTTCACTGACTTACAATTTCTAACGATAAATGTATCGATATCTCTAATGGAAGGACACAGTTGTATTCATTTTAATTATTATTATTTACGAACACAAACAGCCTATCCCTAACAGAAAAAACGCAATAAGGCGGAATACTAAATACTACTACTAAATACCACAACCCCAGGACCTTGGTGTTGTGGTAGTTTTCTTCAGCGTCCTTTTTTAAATATCTCTTTTAAATTTGAAATGACGGAGGGACTTACCTCTAGAAGGCATGTTAATCTCAATCGCGGCCTAATCAATTCTTATAATTCCTATGCAACGTTTACATTCCTTCCAACGAAGTCGATTTAAAAAATGTACAATCCTAATTACATTTTTCCGTAATTCTACGGTCGAAAACGGAATTTCGAATTAGAACTTCCAACTCAGCGCAGGAACACGGCTCGTGTCTGTGAGGAATTTCGCGATCATTGAAAAATGAATGAACGAGGAAACCTCAGTTTAAGAATAAGAAAGGAGATGGAGAATAGAATGGATTTGGAGAGGAATGGATTTGGTTTTCATTTGCGAACACAAACAAACGCTCCATAACCGGACAGATCGGATTAGCTGGGACTCGAACTTGGGACCTTGGTTTTGGAGATTCTAACCACTCCGCCACCGCGGACGGTAAATATCCTCTTATTTTTTCATTAGGTACCAAATGTCATCAATACAATGGGATACGAAGACACTCATTGCATTCAATCGGCACTTCTTCACTATTGCAGTACTTGACTTCCGAAAATGAACTATTTCACTCATTTTACTTTGTTTTTATTGCTTTGGTTTTTCTTTAGTATCGTTTGATGTTTTGGTTTTTTATGTGTTTTATGTATTATGCTCCATTACTTTTTTGCATTATGCTTTGGTATTACTATGATTGTTATGATTGAATATAATTTGCCATTTTTGGCTGATTTGGAGTTTATTAAATCAAAAAAATTAAAAATAAATATCAATATATAAGAAGAAGCATATTTAATTTTGTTTAATTACAATATTCATTTTCATATCTTTCACGCAAATATCAACCGAATTCTCCTACGTAGCTGGAGAAAGATATATGTGCTGGTTTAAATAATAAACAGCATTTCTTTGACGAATATCTACGATATATATGACTATATACATAATTTGGATGCTTTCAATTATTCTCATGCCTTAAGTTTTGTAAACCTCTCTAAAGTTACATCTCTGAGTTACAGTTGACCTAAGTTACAATTGTAAAATCTCCTATTGAATGCTTTATAACGAGACCAAGTTAGCATTTCTAAGTCATCCATCCATTACTGCAAATTTTACCATTCTACGGAAAAAGTATGAACAATTGTATTGAGTCAAGAATACGTGAGCGACGAAAACCGCACGGTTCACATGCTTGATTTTAGATAAATAAATGAAAAGGTCTGCTATAGCTGGGAATCGAAGCAGGGTCTTCCACTTTCCGNACGGATTATTAAAAAATACTCGAGACATAAGTGTCGAAAAATTTATTTAAATTTATTCACAGACGCTTTATTGTGGTTTGTGGTTGACCTCATTGGTCGCACTCATTTAAATGTAAACACTTCTGATAATTATTCAATTTTATTTTAATCTACAAAAATTAACCACGCCCGCATAAAATAAATAAAAAGGGCTAATTTCATTATACGAGAATAATGACGCAATATGACATTATTCACACCATTTCGAGGATGAAACCACATTTAAGGCTTGATGATATTTTTCGATACGTTGTGCGTTTTCCTTTTGTGCAAATTTAATCCATTTTTGATTCTTTAACGAATAAAATTCTGATTCCACGAAAAACAGCGAGAGTTGATTCGTTGGTTTATTTGATTTTTTTGCCATTCACTTATTACGTATTTGATGAGTCCCTCCGGTGGAGTAATTTTCACACCAATTTGAAATACTAACAAGGATAGTAGTATTTGTGTGACACGGATTCTCTCGGAACTTTCACCCTACTTACACCCTACCTAGTATGTTATTTGCTCTAAAATAATAGACACATATTCGACCGTTGAGACCGATAGGCTTTTGCTCATGAAAAATTTGCATTTGCAAATCAAACTTATGCTTGGTTCTCAACGCAGAAATAGAAATTGATGAATAAAATACTAATTGCGACTTAGCTGACTCTCAAGAAAATATTGCCTGGTAAGTTCACGGAATACTTCGGCTATGGGTTCAGGGTTGTTTGGATTCTAAAATTAGTGATTCCGCGCAACCCTGAGGACGGCCACCGATTCGGCGGCTGAAAAGTCTGCATTCCATGAACTTAATCGTCTCACGACCAGAGACGTTCTTCAAATTATTCGTTGGGGAGGAATTAAATGTTTTTCGCGGTATTACTGTCCCAAATATGTTTTAAATGTTGTATCCTCTCATTTTTAACACTTAGCAAATATATTGCTCTGAATTCCAGAGAGATGAGGTTGTAATTATAACTAAATATGATAGAAGAAGAACGTTGCGATGAGTTCTTTTAATGGGGAGTTCACATTACAAAATATTTTATGGTTTTCCGAAAAATTCCATCATCGAGATATGTGGAGTCTTAAGATAAACAACTTCAAATCAAGACTGCGCTCCAAAGCATTCAAGAGATGCGTTTCTTCAACCGCTTGTGCGCTGCACTTGACCCTACGTCGTGAGCAGAAGTTTCCCGGGTCGAGAGTTTCTCCAGAAAACTTTCCTTGTCGTGGCGGTGAAATACTGTTTTCCCTCATCGTGAACATTCGCAGGAATTGCGACTCATTATTCGAGAGTTTTAGCTCTTTAAATTTTCTCAATCTCTGGAAAATTCCGGCCACATTAGAGAATAAGACAAATTCCACATCTACATCCACATAAATAAATAAATTTTCTGGAGTATAGCATGGGGTGTAAACATCGAGAGTTCGAGTTACCTCTTTAGCTTATTGTTTTATCGTTCGCGGCAAGAATGAGTCCCTAAAACGACTTGTCCTCGCATCTATTTCTTTTATTTTACGCCCATTGTCGGGTCGGCCGAAGGAACAGAAAGGGGTCGGATAATACCCATTACCGCAAATTTCTTTGAATTTATCGCGTTATAATCTCCTTTTTTTCAAGGATTCCCAACCTGCGTCTGATAGCTTTTGCGTAACGATTGATTTTCTATCGTAGTACTTTTTTAAAAGTCGTATCGCCTTGCGCTTCACTTTCTTCTGTTCGCGGGTGTAAGTACGTTTCTTCCGCAGGATCTCATATACGTATGTACTCGTATATATTCGCCGCATATTCATATGGAGTCTAACTTAGGAGAATTAACATCGCTCTCTAACCTTTACATCGTATTTACCTACAATGGGCCCTATTAAACCTTACCGTAGGTGTTCTAGGATGACTTTAGTTTGTTCCATATAATTAATAATAATAATAATAGGTCTTTATTAAAGGCGAGATTGAGACTGAAAAGTCTCTTCTTCCATCTAACCTTGCGTCAATGATTTTATGTATTTTATAATTCGGGAGCTTTAGCAGTTAGCTCTGATTCCGAAGATGTCGCGAGTTCCTACTTAATCGATAAATTAACCGATAAAGAGTTCGGTGTCAACCTCCGTGGTTGCCGCTGAGAATTAATCCCTTGTTGTGTTTGGTCCCCAACCCTTCAAAGATGGGCGCAAGTGTCGAAAGTGCCCTTGAGCTCTCGAGGTGAAGATTTGGGCCCTTCGTAAGCTCGATTTAAGCTCCTTTGTAGAATTATGAGGAAAGACTGGAAGATTGCCATCCGTCCGTATATTCCGGATTAACATTCCGTCAGTATAACATCTAATACCAGCAGGTATTAGATGTTATACTGACGGATGTCTTTATCGCGAGTTGGTGCTTTTGTCGCCGCTTAATTTGAACATCGCTTTGCAGCCTTTTTGTTTCGATTGAGAGGCTCGTGTTGAAGAGGGACGATGCTCTTCAGCTAAGAAGAGGAGGTTGGTTTTTTTAGGATGTTAGGCTCGAAACAAAGGAACGATAATCACGCGGATGAAGCTGATAGAAAAATGAAGAATGACCACTAACCACTGAAAGGCTCGTTAAAAATTACTCATTTTTAGAACTCTTAGATTTGTATGGGCTGAAGTCCGTATTTCCACTTCAGATGACATTTCTCCACCAAAATTGGATATTAATTCACTTTAACTGTCAGTTATAAGTTAAATCTAAATTTAGCTTTTGAATCTATTTCAAAAAATTATTTTTACACTTTTTTTAAGCGTTTTTTGTTGCAATGATATTGTATAAACAGCATTTTATATTGACATTGGGTACGGATATTGGGTCAGATACTTTGATTGATTTGAGAATTCTTAAATTAATGTGCAAATGAGCATATTTGTCAAGGCACTAATGAGAAGAATACCACTACCGACAAGTCCTTACGCAGAATTAGAAATGCCGAAGAAGAAACTCGTTTGCGTGTTCCAACCGCGTGCCATTTGGAATCCACGCACGGAAACATTTTTAAAGCAAACACGGATTATTAAAAAATACTCGAGACATAAGTGTCGAAAAATTTATTTAAATTTATTCACAGACGCTTTATTGTGGTTTGTGGTTGACCTCATTGGTCGCACTCATTTAAATGTAAACACTTCTGATAATTATTCAATTTTATTTTAATCTACAAAAATTAACCACGCCCGCATAAAATAAATAAAAAGGGCTAATTTCATTATACGAGAATAATGACGCAATATGACATTATTCACACCATTTCGAGGATGAAACCACATTTAAGGCTTGATGATATTTTTCGATACGTTGTGCGTTTTCCTTTTGTGCAAATTTAATCCATTTTTGATTCTTTAACGAATAAAATTCTGATTCCACGAAAAACAGCGAGAGTTGATTCGTTGGTTTATTTGATTTTTTTGCCATTCACTTATTACGTATTTGATGAGTCCCTCCGGTGGAGTAATTTTCACACCAATTTGAAATACTAACAAGGGTAGTATTTGTGTGACACGGATTCTCTCGGAACTTTCACCCTACTTACACCCTACCTAGTATGTTATTTGCTCTAAAATAATAGACACATATTCGACCGTTGAGACCGATAGGCTTTTGCTCATGAAAAATTTGCATTTGCAAATCAAACTTATGCTTGGTTCTCAACGCAGAAATAGAAATTGATGAATAAAATACTAATTGCGACTTAGCTGACTCTCAAGAAAATATTGGATAATTAACTAGGCGAAGGAATAACTATTTACTAGAAATATTTTATCGATTAATCATTTGTGAGAAGTCATAGATGGACTTTTATTTTTTAATATATATTTGGAATATGAAAACGAAGGATTTAAACTGAAAATAGAAATACATAGATTAATTAAATGGAATTCATAAGAAGAATTCAGATTTAAATGCACAGCATAGCGATACACATGTGACGAAATTTACAAATATTTGCTAAATCTCTCCTTGAATCCCCCAAAAGTTTTCCCTTTCCTGTTCCCGAACTGATGCATTTCTTATTTGACGCCTCCTTGGTATTTAAAAACAGCAAATAACTGTCCCCATCTGCAACATATGCAACATCAAGGTATGCAACATCAAGATCAGTACGAAAGACTACTAATTTGTCGTAAAGTCAACATCGCAATCTGTCATCGTAAACGTGAATCTTTAAATCGTCTTCGTGTGATTTATCTCCAATTCTTATAATTAATTGTGAACGCGTCTAAATTCTCCACTTATTATTATGGAGAAATGTATGAGCTCGGATATACCAATAGGCTTTGTCGTCAGGGAGACTTGATGTTACAGCCTCAAAATTTGTGTATATCATAAAAAATCTCGCATTTTCGAATCGAAAGCAATATTCCATTTCCAGAATAAGAATGTGTATTCAATTTCCTTTCTTTTGGTGCTTTTTTGATTTCGTACGGCTGTTCCTTCTGATTTAATTTTGCAAATGAAATAAACCCTGAAAGGGATAAAAGGGAGTTCCACATGAATTTTCTAAAGGAAACAGTTTGAAACGTCTGGAGTCGGGGACGGTTAGGTGAATAAAATGTAGCTTATTATCGGTATTAGGAATACACTTAACAATATTCAAAGTTTGAAAGTTGTGTGACATCTGGTTCAACATGCAATGTCTACTTTATTCATAAGATTACTAAGAAATGCAAAAAGTGTCGATTTGGACGGAAAATAATTTTCGCTCTGTACTTCGCGTAATCACGTTGTAGCTTTATGCCACGACTGCATTCTGTAGTATTACACGAGGAGTTTCCCTCTCAAAGCAATCGAAGATGTTTTGCACCCTGAAAAGTCAATGATAAAAGAACCTTATAAAAATCCTCTAACTTTACTACATTATCAATAAAAATCTCCCTTTCACTATTCTTGATTGTGTTTGAGAAAAAGCAGAAAGTCTTGCGAATACACGGTTGGGTTGTCGACGCAAGATCTCAGATATTTGTAATACATTCGGAGCGACAAGATGCGAATTGATGAGGACTATCTGTATAGAAAGTACCATTGTTTTGCTGCGGTAGAGATAAGAGTGAAAGCCGTTCGTGGCGTTGGGTAAATTATGGAAATTGGATCGCTGAATTACTAACAAATTAGGAAGAGGATACTCCAGAGCGCCGCTTATGGGTTAAGCGAATAAATGATTTTCTTTCTTTAATTCTTCCACAAATCCTTTTGCTCCCATAACTTGAATTTCCTGGGATTTGCTGTTAAACGTACGTTATTCAGTGAGAAGGATTTCTCGCTGAAAAACCTCTCTCGGATTGGGATCGCTTGATTCGATGGACACCTTTTGGGATATATTTGGGGAACTTCACAAAATATAATTTATAGGTAGTTCGGATGATTGTGGGTTTTCCCTCGCTATATTTATGCTTTCATCTGGCCTTTGATAAATCTCAGAGAATACTGCATATTATATTAAGAGAAAGTCACAAAATTACAATATATAATTGTGTGTAGTTATTAGTTGGAGATGAGTAACAAGGTCCATTTGCAATTAGTAGTTAGGAATTATATATCTCTTAAATATTGCAGAAAGTTTACATACACATTTAAAAGGTAACGTTTATCCCTGAGCGCGTTCTCTCAAACAATGACCTGACAAATTGTACTTTTCGTTGAGAGGACAGCTATTACTCCGTCTAAATAACTATTTAGTTTTTTATTGAGAGTCCAGTAAGTTATAGCTAACTAGTATACCATTTATTCCCCTTTGAGAATGAAGAGGAATTTCGGCTAGTATTTGATTAATCCTAAGTTCAAATAATAATAATAACTTCTTTTGTGGAAATAGGAAGATAATCCCCATTACGTCCATTTTTATAATTATTTTCATTCCCTAACCAGAAAACGTGGACTGGAGTCCATGATGTTGAGGTTGGAACACAATCCACTCCCCCTCTGGGTCAGGAAATCTCCATTCATCACTACATATATTCATTCTCAGTGTGGGCTCACCAACTTCTTAATTTTTACGAATGTCAGAATTCTCAGCGGTTTATGAATGACGACACTCTGAAACAGATCGAATTCGTCTTCGCAGAGAAGGAAGGGTTGTTAATTAAGGATGGCGTCAATAAGGAACTAGGGTTGTCAATTGAGTGACGGTGCTGCCATCGTGCGTCAACAGGTGAAGATCTTCCGAATTTCCCCTTCTTAATTCGCTCCATTATCGCCTCTAAGCGGAAATCACGAAAGTGGAGGAAGTGAAAATCGATCTCGACCCCATTTCACTTGGGCTGTCGACAAGAAAGGAAAATATAAGGGTACAACTGCTCGCGGGGATTTATGTTCCCCAGGGATAAACCGCCCATTTACCCTTTCCTCCTCCACAAGTCTTTCAGGATATCTTAGCTTTTTTCGGGTTATTCGATAAAAATCTGAGGAAAAGTAGAGTTGCGTAGCGAAAGCAGAAGAAAACTGTTCTCAGCTTTGTGGGAATCATTCCATCACATCGGATCACTTCCCTGAATCATTCCACTTAAATGTAAGCTGTAGGAATACTGCAATTACTATGTGTGGGTATGCATTCACAACGGGTTTTTTTAAGGCTTTTGTCTAATTCTTCTGGTAATCGAATGAAAACCCAGCATAGCCACATTTGAATGAGTTTCATAAGGAAACAATACAGCATATAATTAAGGAAATCTTCATAAATACCCCGCAAGGCGTTTTTTGGGGTATTGAATAGGATGTAAACACCAAGCGTTCGAGTTACCTGTTTAGTTTATTGTTTTATCGTTCGCGGATAGAACGAGTCCTTAAAACGACTTGTCCTCGCATCTATTTCTCTTATTTTACGCTCGGATCGGCCGAAGTAGCAGAAGGGGGTCGCGTAATACCGGTTACTGCAAATATACTTTCCCTGAATTTATCAAGCAATCTATATATATAAAGCAGAAATTCTGTGTGTTTGTATGTTTGTCTGAGATTGGAGTCTACACCGTTTGTTCGATTTGCGTCCAACTTTGCATACGTGTTCTCTGATATCCGGAAGGAAGTACTGTCACCTTCTTATTTGATTACTTTGCTGGGTTTGAACCAAGATCGTCCAGATAGGTTTCCATAAGAAATACACGTAAAGTTCGATTTTATCGGTTACAGACTTTATTTCTTTTGCAAAATTAAATTAGAAGGAATAGTCTTATAAAATCGAGATAAGTACCAAAAGAAGGGAAATTGAATACAGATTCTTATTATTGTCGTAGAATAAAGCTTTCGTTTCGAAATTGCGAGAATTTAGATAAAATATGCGAATATTTTGTGAAATTTTGAGGTTGTAAACAACCCTTCCCCCTGACGAACAATGCGATTGTTGATTCCGAGTTCATGCATTTTCCCATAAGAATGCATTTGTATTTATGCCCATTTAGAAGCAAATGACGATATGAAGAGGATGAATATTTTCAGAGAATGCGTAGCACCGTAATGAATTAGTGGAGATGTAGGAGTAACTTTATATTAGTCATTTCGGACTCTTGACAATTATACGATTAAAGTTACCAGAATCGGAAGTTGAAAATCTTGCAAACTTACACATTACTTTGAGACATGTTAATAATAATGGATATTCCATAATGATTCACATTCTTGATTGTAGATTTTGGCCTCGAACTTTGATTAGAAAATTTTTGTTTCCAATAACCTGTTCCATTGGACTAAGATGCGAGATGTTATTTTCTCTTTTGTACAAATAGGTATACTACGTATATTCCGACATCTATTTTCCCCGTGGAAAATCAACGGGCACTTCAGCTAGTCGTGTTATATTCTCCTTTCTTTCAAGGATTCCTCAACTGTGTCTGAGTGATTTTGCGTATTAAGGCTTACTTTTACATTAGCATAGTAGCATTTTTAACAAATCGTATCGCCTTGCGCTGCACTTTCTCAAATACGCGTTTTACCTGCTAAATATAGATTCCTTATACCTCCCGCATACACCAGACGGGGCCTGGCCAAGGCGAAATAACATTACATTTCATCACAACTACCTACAATGCACTTCGTAAACAAAGCTTTTTGGTTGATTTACCGCAGATGTTTTTGTTGCGTAATCCAGTTTTAGTAATTTGTGTGGGTAATTTCGAGACATTCAACTGACTCGACTAAATTTCTATTCATTCTACTTATTTTTTAATGGGAAATTCTGATGCAATTGCTTCCTTTCGAAGAAATCAACTACAGAGGTAATAAAAAAAAACTAAGGATAGCTTAAGTTTCAAAAATCTAAAATAAACAAATTTTCCTTTTAACCACCCAAGACTAGTAGTATTCTGGTAATTACGAATTGAAATTTTAATAGAAAGGTTGAGTTCTGAATCTTTTCTTAAACGCGAAAAGGGTGGCATTTGTATTTTTTAAGAACGTATTTATAACCACGTCATACAGAAGCATTTAATTTATCCAAGATATCTTGTCAAAAAATAAGTTATTAAAAATAACATTGTCATGGGAATATCTTCCTTTCCAGTCAGTGAGCTTTTGTAGCGCTTCGCTCTGTAATTATGGGGAAGAATGAAATTAAAGGCAACTAAAAGGTACATCCCTGAAAGATAAATCCAATTAGGAAATATTAGCACTCCTAAGAAATGGAAGGGACCTTATGAGAATTAAAAATGTTCTGACAAAGCCTTTTAGGATAAAGGAATAATACATAATGAACTTTTTAATTACACAAATATCATAATTTAAACTGTGAGGAGTTGTGAGAAATGGTAAGAACGCAATCAATTACTTACGATGTGTTAATTACGGTGGATTCAGGGATATGAAGAATTATCCGGAATTCTATAATAAAATTAATTTTCGGCCTCATTTCCGAAATAATAGTACTCTATAACCGCATTAAATCAAAAATAAGTCTGTCGCAGTTTAAATCATTTCAAATTTCCAGTTGTGCCTCTGTTTTGCGGCAGGAATACACAGTTTAAGGTTACTGCTCGTGGGAAAATTCCCAACAGACATGAAAAAGTCTGAGACGCGAATCTCCCACTTACCGGTCGGTTGCTCTAGCCATTGAGCCTACTTGCCGGAATATCAGTCAGGCTGAACAACGATCGGTACAACTGAAAAACAGGATCTGCTAGAAATCCATCAAACTTCCCGTAATTTTATCTATTCCTTCCCCAATTGGATTTTGATGAGGATCAATTAATAGTTTTGTGCTGCGTTTAATTTTGACAAACTCTAAAGAGAAGTAGAGTCTCCGTAATAACCACAGAAAAGGAGAATCACAACTGAGATGCAATATTCTTTCCGAATCCATTGGAAAGTAAAGATTGGTGTCAAGTGATTCATGCACCACTGCATTCAGTGTACGGGTATTTAATTATCATTCACGTTTTGATTTCCTTTTGTATTCGGATTGCAAATATTCAACATAAATAATAGTCACGTATCGATTTGATGAAATAAATTTCTCATCTCCGCTAACATATTTTGCCAAGAATATCCCTGCTTTATAGTAACGCTGTTCAACACCTATCCGAAGAATCTGCAAAAAAAGCAACGAAAACGCTCGGATTTATAAAGCGCATTGTAATTATATGCGATGTAAAAGTTAAAGGTGATGCTATTTCACTTTAGTCTGGCCCCAAGTGGAATATGCGGCGAGTATATGGGATCCAGCGATTGAAACGTGTACCCGTGAAATCGAGAAAGTGCAGCGCAAGACTATGCGATTTGTTATAAAGTGCTGCGATAGAAAAGCAAGTGGTACGAAAATGTTCTCAGAGGCAGGTTGGGAATCCTTGAAGAAGCAAGAAAAGAATGCGATGGCTTGATAAATTCAGAGAAAGTATTTGCGGAAGACGCAATAAGTATCATGCAACTGCTATTTCGGCGGATCCGAAATTGAGCGCAAAGTAAGATAAATAGAAGCGAGTAGATATCGCTTTGGGGACTCATTTCTTCCTTGAATGATACGCGATAACAATAAGTTAAAGAGGTAACTGGAACACTTGGTGTTCACACCCCCTGCCACGCGCCAAAAGTCTGCTTGTAGGGTATTTATGTAGATAGGACAAACACTTCATCCTTCCACGTGTGAATTTAAATTGGTCACCCGTTTTGGTTAAGTTGTAAAGGTGAAATTTGGTATCGAGGTTAAACAAGGTGGGTGTAAAGCTCATACAAGGCTTACGTAAAGGCCCATACGATGCGGGTTAATAAATAACGTAAGTAATCCACACATGTGAACGAACCGCTGCTAAAAGGCTCTAAGTGCACTTTGTTTCAGTATTTATAGTTCCTTACTTCGACCTCTTTCTACTCTTGCACATTCTCTCTCTCTTCCACTCTCTCTTCTTTATCCAACAAACTGTCTTCTGATTCAATTCTCCTCCAGTTTACCTTGTCAACTATTTACCATTTCACTCCACGAAATCCTTTTATTTGCTCTCTCTGATTCTTTTTCCTTCCTCTCTCGCTACCTTTTTCTTACCTTAACGGACAACAAGGAACAGCTTTTGACGTTTGCGTTAAACGATTTAAAATCCATAAAAATTCCATTTCCTGATAAAATAAGGACTGTACCTATGAATGCGGAATAGAAAATCACCAATAGAATTGAATGTTGAGGAATGACCGTAATTATAACGATGCGATATGCAGTCATTAAAATTAAACTAAGTGGCAATGAACACGGTTTGTTTGGTAATTGGTCGTGTAAGTCCATGAGGCGTTACGTTAGGGGAGAATGCTCCTCAAGATTTGATACTGTTCTCTCGGTTCATTAATTATGTATGCCAGGAACGTACGGAAGAGTTTATCCTCACGAGGGAATGATGGAAATGAAGGAAAAAGAAGGAAGACACGTGTTTAGGAAAGAGCTGAGACAGAAAAAAGTATCGCTTCATTATTCATTAGATACCAATTAACCAAATGTTTCCTTGAAATTAATTTCACCTGAATATTTAGTTTACGTTGAATAACTTAAATTAATTACGTAAATATTTAGAATATCCTTTTTGTTTATTTTTAAATAAACAGATTAACTTAAATCTTTGAGAAGAATGCCATGATGTGAAAAAGCAGACTGTAATTTCCATTGTAATTTATTCTGGTTTCGGAAGCATCGTTAGGTAAGAATCACGAAGAGTTAAAGAATGGTGCTTTCGCAGAAGCGAGACCTGTCGCTTAAATCAATTACAGTGGAAATGTGCTTCTTTTATACATGTCTGGGCATTAAAGACAGACATAGGAACAACCGATCCCATAAATAAAGAAAAAAGTTTTTCAGTGTGTATGTTCGCCTAAAATTCGACAAAGAGATATCATAAAACTTTCAAGCTTTGAAAATTATCAAATCTCTTCCTGGACAGATAATAGTCTATTTCTTATGTATTTATTGTCCCCGGTTCGATCCCAGACGAGTCAAAGATTCTCCATAAGAAATTCGCGTAGAGTTTACTTTTAACGATTGCGGAGCTTCTTTCTTTTGCGAAATTAAATTAGAAATAAAATCCGCATGAGACAAGCATAAAATGAAAGTAAATTAAATTAACATTTTTAATTTGGTCGTGGAATATTGCTTTCGATTCGAAGTTGCGAGAGTTATTTTTTTAAATACACGAAATTTTGTACTTATGAACATCCGTTAGCCAATTGTCAAATCCGAGCTCATGCATTTCTCTGTAAGAACAGATGGGGAAAAGCTAAGATTGCGCAGATACACCTCTGAGATTATTGAACGACTGGATCGATAAATGCCTTATTTCGTTATTGAGAGCTGTAGTGTAAATAGAACAAAACAATACTAAAACATTTTTATTCAAAACAATCAAAAATCGGTATTTCCAAACTTATATTTATAAAGTTGGAGATCTCTTTCCTCGTCATACCGTGTTGAGGTCACCTATCTCTAAGAAGACTCTTTCAATGAGTCCAGTGGTTCACCTCAAAGTAATTCCCACGGAGAAAAGGAAGCGGCCTGGCTTAGAACCAATCTCCATATTACTTGGTATCGTTGTCTATTGCGTTCTGTTATCTCCACTTTTAACTATTCCTATAGTTTCAAGTAGAATTGATTTCAGGAAGAACATCAGATTAAAAATATGCAATGCCAACCTGTCGTCCGCCGCTAATGAAGAATAAAATAACAAACTGCTTACGTAAATAAATAATCACATTTCAAAAATCGCCTGGTCAGTGAAGCCTTTCGTTTAGCCTCAGCATTTGTATCCTGTATAGGTGTGTGTGTGTGTGTGTGTATGTATGTANTCTATATAATATACCTTATGCATAAGGCAAACTTAAATATAGTATCAAACACTAAATGGAGTTTAAATTAAAACTCTCGATTAAATGTGATTACGGCGGCTTTTATTTCTATCGGTCAACTTTCATGGACTTTTACATCTCTTTCAACAAAAAGGAGACTATAAGAACATTATGTAATTGAGCAGAATTTGGTTATTTAAAGTCAGTTTGAATTAAAAAGTATTAAATACGGAAAAATATCCCGGTGAATGATGAACCCTCGCATTAATGCTACAGAAACATGTGCTAATGTACCTGGAATTCCCAAACGGAGTTCATTGTATTCGTGTCTTTGCGCTATCCCCAGTATTTCTCTCCACACAATTTTCATTTGTCTCCAAAGAATAGACATTTGAGCAGTCAGCGGAAAGGCGTTGCCGTAGGCATTGCAAACAACAGTTGGCCTCAAAGCCTCGGAGCGAGCTATCGCATGTCACCGGATCAAAGCGATGGCGTTTTACTGAACATTTCCTTTTCTACCAGTATCTGTGACTTGTACATGAGAGCGAATTCGGCTCTAAAATGTGCTCTATCTCTACACAGGAGAACTGTATTCTGTGGAAATCTTAAAAAGAGAAAACGCCAAATTGAGAAACCAAAACGGAAGCACGAAGCTGAAGAATTCGTTGCCCGAAGAGTAAAATTAGTAGCGACAATAGAGCTTATAAGTGTGCTAGAATAACTCTATGTAACCGAGTTAAGAATTTGTTGACCAATTATCACAAACTTCCTCTACAGATCGTTTCCGCTTCGTAAACTAATCTTTAAACTTTGAGTGTAAGAATAGAAATTGCTAAGACCTTTCATCGTCTACTTCCCCATTTCACGGACATTCTCGAATAACCAGTTCGCTTTAAGTGTATATATCCAGAGAATTCTGCTAGAGAATATAAAAAAAAACATCAAACAAACTCTACCTCTTACACATGTAGGAATTGTCTTCTTCCAACTCCGAATTGGATGTTATGAAACGTTCTTGAATGATATTCATTTTCATCATCTTGAACTAAACTTGTATCAGTTTAAAAAAGCAAACAAAAGACCTGATGATGACCAGCCTTGGTCGAAACCGGTCGAAATTAAACAAAGTTGTGGAACATACAAAGTGTTTCTTTGCCTTAGTGTTAAAAGCTATTTAAATAATAAAAACTCAAATAAACCGACTCTTTCTAGCAAACCAGTATTCAATCTCTTTAAAATTTAAGATGAACAGTACAAATACCACTCAAGGGAATAGAGTTGTTCTTTTGTTTCCTCTTTGCGAACAATACAGAGGCATTATTTGACGTCACCACACCCAAATAATCACATTTCCAACTTCTGCGCTTCTCGAATATTCCTAAAGAACTCGTCGACGGAATCATGTCTCCAGAGATGGTGCTTAAGTAATGTTTCGACAGATAAGGAACACTCGGATTTTCTGAAACAGCTTCGTCGCTAAACATGGAGATGATGTAAAAACATTACAGCGTATAATCAAAGGTGGGAATTATGTGTTTTTGCACAAAGACGAAGTTCCTACAATATTACTCCCGAGACTGCAGAGAACAAAACGGGCGCAAAGTTGGTGAATGCACCGCATCCCTCGAGGTACTTCTCTAAGAAAATAACGGCAGAAAAACACTATCGAATCTTCTCTGAGTAGAGTTCGTCGAGGAGCTGCAAAAACAGTTAGCGAACAGATGAGGGGTTTATTACGAAAAGAGAAATTGCATACACTCGGGTTCAAATAATTCCAAAGTCCATGGAAGAAGAGATATATTCATCTTTACCTCTAAAACAGAAGTTCATAGTATTTAATTTATATCGAATATAAAAATATTTGAAGTTTTATCATATCGTCAAGACTAATACTTGCATAAGTCCAGTTTTCTTATAATTGTCTATCATGAATTTGCTCATCACATCCTGTGTAGCATATGCAGAAGAAAATACTTGAGAGTTACGCTCGTGGAAAACAAGAAAGAACATTAATCGAAAATTGATGTTAAGAAAAATTTAATTGAAATTATTCGCAGAGGGAATGTGGTAGAAATGATATTTGATGGGCCAGTGATATGAGATGTGTTAAAGTTCGAACCACTGAGCAGAAAACATTAACGTATCCGTTTTCGTAAACAATACAGATTCAATGTTTAACGATGATTAAGATTACCTGGGGTGCAATGGCAATTAGGCAAATTTGAACATTTGGACATCGTTCAAAGGATGAAGATTGTGCTGGGGAACTCAATGTGCTATGAAAAAATGTTTGAACGGCAAAACTTTCCATTCATAATTAATAATATATAGAGAGAATTATAATTCCTATTTTATGAAATTTAAATGCAAGTGTAGCTGATGGTGTCACACGAAAGCGCTCGTTCATTAAAGAAGAAGCAATTTTAAAAGTGCTTCGACAGGTAAGCCACACCGAACCCGGATCCGCTTTCACCGAAGTCGAACGCGTTGCCCACTTGCCTATCCGGTAGTCCATACAGTTCATGCGGAGTTTACAATAGCATTTCCCATTTCATTATAAAGAAATATTTCCATGAAGTTACGCCTGAAACAGTGTCTCTTAAGTTATATCGAAGTTTCCTTGAGAAAGTGTTTGCTGCAGGATGTTGAATCTTCTCTTCTACGTAATCTCTGCACATTTTTTACAACGTTTTCGCTGTGGCCGCTGACAACACCTCTTCAGTGGTGTGTTTTGCCCACTGGGAAATCGAGGTCCATTGAAATTCTAAGGTCTCCAATTTCATGTATCAGCATTGAGAATTAGTAAAACGATGCGGTAGCTTTTAAAAAATGCGGCCCGAAGTTTCCTGCCTGAAATCTCCTAAATTTTAGAATTGAAAGAAGATGGCAGTACTATGCAATGCGTAAAACAATTTAGATATCTCAGATAAAAAATGCATTTCGTACACAAAGACATCTGAAAGAATGGACAGTCATTCTTTTTTGATAATTCACTACTTTCATTCACTTTTTTGATAAGTCGCTGATAACAGTGATTTTAAATAAACTCATTCTTTATCAGTTCACTTAGATGCCTAAAACTTGATGCTTAATATTTACTCCGATGCTTCAGAACGCAGGCTGGAAATGTGTAATCATAGGCTTGGTTTACTTAATAACTCCAAAGAAAGTACATCATTAGATGTTGTAGCCGGCACTGTTTCATCTCAGCACATAGGCCGTTCTGATACTAAGAGAATAATCAGAGACGCCAGAACTAGTCTTTTCAAGAATTAATTTTCTCCATGAACGATACTCGAGTGTGAAAGTAATCGATTATGGAAGTAGAGGCATGGTCCATGCACCCCCTGCCACACGCCCAAAGGCTGCCTGCAGTGTAAATATGTAGTTGTAGACGTAGAAAAATAAAGTGTCTGTTTTTCTATGTCCACCGATTAACTTAAGTAAAAAATTTGTTGCGTTTGATGGCAGAATATTAATAACGCTTCTTTCAATGTAAGAAACCACGTAGAGATGATGCTTGAAGGATGGATGCCTGAGCTCTAAACGTACGTCTCCATTAAGTGTGAACTCTCTGTTACGGGATTCACTTCCTTCCCTTCTAACATAATTCCCTAATCTCCTCCTTTCCTTCCTTTATACTTTTATTTTTTGCTTTCTTCCGTCTTTTTATCCCGTCAGATTCCTCGAGATTTTCTCCTCTCACAGCTTGAAATAATAACAAAATGATTCGGAGGAAGACTTCTTTCTCTGAGTGTTTATTTTCCAACTTGAGCGAACTTCGCTTCTATTTACCTTTTCTCGGTAAAGGACTCTCTTTTCTGCAGATGGGCATTTCCTCGGCGAATCTCTCGACGTAGAAAAAGATTCGTTCGATGCAATTCCGTATTTTTCCCGAGTAATTGTCTGAGGTGAATACGAACAGACGCTTTGACGATTTAAGTTCGAATAGAATTCTTCCTTCTTTCTCTGGAATCCACATTTGTCCATCCTCTGACCTTATTAACTAATTTAAGCGAGAGAAGTTTGCCAACTAGCTAATCAACTAACGCTTTTCTAACGGTAAATAACGGTAACTAGCACGTAAATTGACGCTCCAACCAATTGAAGAGCGACGCACTACTATATCGATGGTTGGAATTATTACTGTAAATCACTAATTAATAGCTGTCCATTCTTAATCTGGATCCCATATAAATACCTCTTTCAACATTCATTAACACAGATTGACTCAATGAAAGTCAAACGCATTTTTTATGCAATGGCAAGCTTATGGTTCTTAAGAAATATTCCGGGGCCCTCGATTATGAGACGATGGAAATTTTGGCAATTGAAGTAAAAAAGAGCGAATATTGATTTTAAATTTCGATTCGAAACTGGCAAAACAAATAATCCTTGTGGTATGGATACCCGAATGCCCCAAACAATTCCGTTTATTAATTTCGACCCAACAATATCAGGGGCCATCGCAAGTTTTGCTAAATAACGCGAACGCAATGATAAAAAATAACTTAATTTAGAGTTTTACGAAGAAAGACTGTCTTTTATCGCATGTTTTTCCTCTCTTCAGGAAAGGGAAGCTCATAACCTTGACAACTTTAGCCGAAGATTTCAAATAAAACGGATCCTTTAGTTTCTGTGGCTCCCATACTCTGTGACAAACGTAAATATGATTATATTATCCGCATTTTATGAAATAAACGTGTATTTGAGACGAAAGAAGAATATAAAAAGTCGATTTAAGTGGGAAGAACTCCGGAGACCATAATATACATATTGCAAAGCAAATGTCAAGGAATGTTTTCGGAACTCCGGAGACAGCCGTCTTTTTAATTTGTTTAGCTGAGCGAAGATGTCTTCGAAATGGAGACACCTCAAGCTGACATGAAACTATTCCTACATAGAGTTGCATCTATCCGAGTGGGAGTTGTTTTCAGGTGAATATCTGCTACATGTGCATAGGCACCCTTGTTACAAGGCGGCTTGTAACAAGGGGTTGCGTGCACCATGACTCCATTATGGCACTCCAAATGACTCCATTTCCCTAACCGGTTATTTTCGATTATCCTTTGCGGAGAATATGTATTCTTGAAACGATCAGTTTTAGCATTTATTTCTCTGATTTTTCTCGTACTATCAGAACGGTCTATGTAATAGGTGGGACCCCTAATATCGGCTACATCTTACAAGAAAGGAATTTCCCTGAACTTATGAAGTAAATTAAGTCTTTGTTTAAATATTTTTTCTTCCAGAGATTTCCATCTTGCGTTTTGAAGCATTTGTATAACGCTCACTGATTTGTCCAAACGAATTGTTATGAAACGTGTCGCCTTTCGCTGAACCTTTTCTAATTCTCAAATACAACTTTTTCCATGTGTGAGTTCCCACGTATGGGCTCTTAGACATTCGACGCGAGGCCTAACCAACGCTACGTAACTCACGGACTGCTTCCTACCGACTATTCTCGTGACGAATCCGAGTGCTCTTCCACATGTACGTATTATATCTGTGGGTACCTCAAGTACGTGAGGAATACTCCGAGAAATTTCACCGATTCGACTGCTGATCAGTTTTTCTTTTGGAGTCGTGAGAATAATCGTCGGCAAAGATTTCCTTTCGTAGAATTTATGTATTGAAAATCAAGAGGCTAAAGTGATTAATGTGTCCCGGATATATATTTCATATATTTTTCAAAAGAATAAGTATTAATCAGCGGGAGCGCATTGGCGCAGGTCGGACACAATTTATCATTTTTTTCGCTAAAAGTATGACGATGAAGGTTTTAAGAAATTTCGAATAGGTTCAGTTTTGTTTTAGCTTAGTTATGCCCCATTTTAAGTTATTCTGGTTAACTGTTGAATATTTCGTGCATTAAGCTCCCATTGCCAAGCAACTGACTTCAAAATATTTATTTTTAAAATTAACTCCATCTTAATTCTTTGTTAATTTCATCACATTCTTAAGGAAATTAAAAGAAACGTGGTCTGATTCATCGCCAATGCTGTTTCAAAGTCCTGATTTTTCTCATTTAAATCACACATTAACTTAGGTACGTTTTGTGATGACGATGCACGGTTCCTCTTTTGGTCTCCATCTTTACCAAACGAGTCGAAATCCTTACGTCAAACGAAAACTGTTTAAAGCCGTTCAATTAATCCGAGGCACTAAAACGTTTAAAAAGTATTCAAGGTCTGCTTTGTCAAATTTCACTATGAATTCAGAAATAAATTTTAAGCAAATCGTGGCGGATGGTGATTACGAAATCAGTAGATAATTCACATTCAAGACTATCAAATTAAGTTCCTAATTTATTGAACTGTCAATTCGACTGAGCGAGGAAATTTGGGGCACCATATTTAGAAATCGTATTACTTTGCTTAACTTTGCGGTGTTTTTAAAATTTAGTTAAATATGTTTCTCGATATGACAAATCCTAGGAACCTTTAGGAAAGAAATCCTTCAAACAAATGTGGGAGTTATGGTCAGACGATAGTCGATATTTCATGCATATTATTTCTTATAGATACATAAACATTACTGCCCATTTAATTTTAATTTTTGACTATTTACCCCTTTTAGATGCAACTGTCGGTAGATTCGTGCAGTTTTTTCATACCACATTCCCATTGGATGTCCATTAAGATTGAACAGATAGAATCTTTCAGGTTTTTTTATATCCACATTTTTCTACTCACATTCTTTTTGTACTATCTTTTCACAGTGATAATCGTATGGTATATGACGATGTTTTCGATGGTAGAGGAGTTTTTTTATCTCAAAATTGCCAAAAAAAGCGTTCTATTATTAATATAAATTGTAATGGACACTGTCGCAGCTATGCTCATTTTCCTCGTTATATTTTTGAAAGATTTTGTAATAAACTTACATAATATATATTTTACTAGTAAACGCCACCGTCAAGCATGACGGAACTTAATTTAGTTTAAAAATATATCTAATATCGTATATATCTAGCCTTCCTTAGCACAAAACACTTCTGCTGTTAGATCATGAAAACTCAATATATTTCTTAACATTATTTAAAATATTTATTCTACTTTTTTCAAGTCATGAAAGTCTACTTTACGTTACTTCTTATAAAAATTATAAGAACTGATTATCCCCGTGCACTTATAAGGGATAATTCATGAAATCTACATTCAACAATGGCCTTAGTCGTCAAAGGGATGGGTAGTTTATTTCCCAAAAATTTTACGACATTTCCGTGTGTTTTATCAAAGTTCTCGCGATTTCGAATTGATATGAATGTTACACGACAACAATAACATTATATGATAATTTTCCTTTCTTCAAACACTTGTCTCAATTTCGTAGGACTATTGTTTCTAATTTAATTTTGTAAAATAAACAACCTCTGCAGGTAACGAAAACCTATTTTACGTATATTTCTAATGGAAAATTATACTATTTGATTATCCCCGTGCATTTATATGGGATATCTCATGAAATCAATGCTCAACAATTGCCTTGGTCGTTAAAGGGATGGGTTGTTTATTTCCGAAAAACTTTACGAATTTTCCGTGTATTTTATCAAAGTTCTCGCAATTTCTAAATTATATGATTGATTACCGATAAAAATAAGATTCTGTGATTATTTTCCTTTCTTGTGAGATTCATCTCAAATTCGTAGGACCATTGTTTCTAATTTAATTTTGTAAAAGGAACAACGTGAAAACGTAATTTACGTTCATCTCTTATGGAAACGTATTATGGGCTTCTGGGTTTGAACCCGGGCCTTTACAGAGATGAGAGTAGTTTTTCTGGGGGTTTCAGCATCGTAGAAACACGATGCAGTTTGTTTCAGATCTCTAAGTAAAGCCGTTTCAGAGATAAAAAGGGGGACGGACAGAAGGACAGACTGACGGACAGGCATTTGCTTTATATGTATATGAGTCAAGGGATTCTACGGAAAAGGCAAGTAACCAACCCGATTATTGATTTCCTAATTGTGTGGAATATACGGGAAACCGCATCTCCTCAAGGCTCCTTCATATCAGTGACTAAAGCGCTGTACGAGGAGTGGTTAAATTCGCCGAAATCTGATTTAATTTCGCTCGCAGCACAACTTTCCCCGCAACGACCTCATCTTAAATTATTCACGTGCGGTTCATTCGAAAATCAGCTGCATATTATCGTTTCCTACTCCAGGCGTTTTCAGGTGTGTTTTCTCTCGAAATTTTATCTTACCATCTACTTTCTTTAAAAGAAAAATTACGAATATTATTCCTCTTCATGGAATATTTACATCATCTTCACATGATCGCAGTATTTTTTACATCGTATTATTATAATCCGTTGTACGCAATGAGAGTCAAATATATAAAAAACAGACGAAATGTAAGTTTCATTCCGCAGAATAATCTGCTGTTTTTTTGGGATCGCCTGAATATGCGAAGATCTGATGTATGGGTTGGGTGAGGAAGCAAAATTAAGAAGTGAAGTCTTTTCATCACAACTCCCCGTTTCAAAATCCCTTCCATTTGTGACGTCAATGCGATTTGAAGAATCCACACTTTGGAATGTCCATTGAAGGCGTCTTCTTCATCCCCCAAAGGAGATTCTTTCTCATTTCCGATCGGCTAAAGACCGCGCTCAAGTACGAATGCGAGGTATTCCGAATGCTTTCCTCCGCCATTCAACGCTTCTTGGTCATCTCTTTTCGAAATTTCATGCGCACAATTCTGTATACGGGACGCTTCGTACTCTAAGGAACGGTATTATAATGTATACTGAGAATGGACCTTTACTTATGTTCACTTTAGAGCCCGGTATTATAATATTTTGTTGGAGTTAAAGCGAAGATTGTATTCGATCTGCTACATTTTTGATGGATTAGCATGACAATAAGTATAATCTCCATTTTCGTCATGCGAAATCATTATAATACCAGGACCAAAATGATTATAAGTTAATAAAGTCCATTTCAACTGTGACACCGAGCCTAAAAGTAAAAAGAAGATTGTATGAATCATAATGAAAGATAATCATGATGAGAAAACATAATGAATCCCTAGAGGCCTGTCTAGATGTGAACGCTCTGGGGTAATTTTATTAAATTAGGGGATAGCATAACGAATGCTCAGCAAAGATATTATTCCAACTAAATTCTTCTCTTGTATTGCAAATAAAAGTACTTACGTAATTCATTTTTGAAAAATTTTAAATCTTGCAGCAGAATGGTTCCCCGTAAATNTTACGTAGTAAGTACCTAACTTACAGCCAAACAAAAGTTATCTTAAGATAATACAAATAAGCTTCTTTCTCTTCGACCTGAAATATTTGTGGAAATACAACTACAAATTTACCTGCAAGCCGCCTTTTTGCGTGTGTGCATACACCACGACTCTACTTCCTCAATCGATTACTTTTGCGTATAATTCGCAGGAAAAAAGAGTTCTTGATACGACTAGTTCTGGCATCAATATCTCTTGTTATTCTTTCAGAATCAGAACGGTCTATTTCACAGGGAGGACGCAGAATATCACCTAATAACAACGTACTTTTTGTGAGCTTATAATGTAGATTAAGGCTTTGTTTAAATTACCTATCTTCTATATCTTCTACAGATTACGATCTTTCGTCGTGAAGCATCTCAGTAACGCTCACTGATTTTTAGTGAGAATGTTTTACGAAACGTATCGCCTTTCGCTGTGCTCTTTCGAATGCCTTTTCGGCGCATACATTACACCCAAACCCCAACTAACGAACTCTTTCTTCGCTCCTGCCGACTAATCTTTTGACAAATCCCAGTTGTTCTTTTTAATGCTCGTCCATATAAATGTATTACGGATGTGGGTACCTCATGTTAAGTTATTCCTGAAGACTACTCCAAGATATTTCACGGATTCTACTCTTTCTATCCCTCGGATGTTGTTTATTATGTAAATACACATTTAATTACTTCGTGATAATTTGGAAAATGCTATTATAGACGCAACCAGTTGTCGTGAAATTGCATTTGAAGATTTTTCGTAATTATTATATTTCGAATGACTGATAAACGAAGCCAGGCGAAACCTGGAATTCACTAATATTTGCAATATTTTTGGTAATGAATAAGGACGATTGCCTGATTACCATTATTGCTGTAGCAGGTTAGTTTTCTAAAATATGCGTGAACTCTGTCAACTGGACGGTGGAAACAAAATTATTTTGTACTTTATGAAATTTTCGCAAATTCGAACTGAAAACATTCTTTCACAGCCACACTATATGTATTCACCCTTCTTTATCTCGATTTCATAGGACCAAACTTCAGAGTCTATCTATAAGTTAAATAATTCCTAAAGGAGATGAAAACAAACGTCCAAGGATGACGAGGCATGAAATATAGTGACATGACTAGGACTCGAACCCAGGTCTCTTACTTTCCAGGCAGGTATTGCTCATTCCGCAAGGGAATGCTTTTGTTTAAGCAGCCTCCACATAGTGGCATAAAGGGGCCCTCATCGGAGGGTGGAATAAAGGGGTCCTCATCGGAGGATGGAATAGACGGATGAGAATGCGGAAAGTGGGAGACCTTGGTTCGAGTCCCAATCATGTCGCTATTTTCACACCTTTTTGTCTTTGGACTTTCAGCCATACGGCTTTGCAACCTTCGCTATTGACCTTGTTTTCATCCTTAAACTTTATCCGCTTTTCCAGTGGACGTCATTCCCAACCATCTGAAGGAAAACTCGTTTGATTTTTAAACCTGCCTCGCCTTCTTAAAAGTCAAAGCAAGCGAATATTGGTTGAAATAAAAGAATTCTTCTCTTGTATTGCAAATAAAAGTACTTACGTAATTCATTTTTGAAAAATTTTAAATCTTGCAGCAGAATGGTTCCCCGTAAATTTCCTTCAACTTTCATATAATTCACTTGTTTTCTGAAATATTTTAATGAATATATCGCCCTTTATCCATTTTCGGGCACAAACATTCGTATAAATGAAAAGGAAAAGAATAATTCGTAATTTCCATAAGATATAATTCAAACGACCGGTTTCAACACTAAGTCATCATTAGGTGAATATATAGAAAATACAAGCACTTGTATGCCTCTATATAAGGGCTTCTAGGATATACAAGCGCTTGCATTTTCTAAATATTAGCCTGATTTTCTCTTTGTGCTGAAACCGGTCGTTTGAATTATATCCTGTGGAAATTGCGAATTCTTCTTTTATTTTTCAATATAACTTTCCACGAAGTACGGCTGGAAATTTTCCATTATATTTGTATAAATTTCAACTAATCTAACCTCGAGAGAGTACAGAGAACGTTCTTTTGCAGTAAGAATCAAATATTGATCCGATATCTCAAGAATCATTCAGTCCGCTTTTCGTTTCTATGTCTGAGTCCAGCAATGAATTCGTCCGAAGAAGAGCCAAAGATTGAGAAAATCCCATGAATTGAACATTCACAAAGCGTAGGTTATGGATTATCTCAGAACGGTTGAAAGTTATAAAATAATTTATAAGTAAATGAAATTTTCTCTATGTAAATGAGTGTCCTACAATTTAGGAGTTTCAATATAATATGGGATGATACCGATTTTGCAGGATTTTTCTGGTTATTCAAGGTTGATGCCGATTTCTGCTCAATCTAACTCAATCGTCTCCTTAGAAGTGCGAACAAGAGTCCTACGTTCTCAGAATTTGGAATGAAAAGTCCCATGTGGTTACCATTAACTCTAATCATAAGGATGCGAAATAGAATTTGAAACCTGTATTTAAATGAAAAAATAATGAGGAATTTGACAGTTTTTATCGTAAACCATCCTAACCGGCAGTAATAGGTAAAACATTAAGTGTAATATTGAAAGATATATGAAAAGAGTCAAATTATGTTCAAATAATACACGGTTTAAGCGTTTAGTTCTTTTGCGTCGCTTTTTGACTCGAATGCGTCTCCAGGGAAAAAGGTAACCGACCTAAGATTTTCAGATGAGATATATTTTATTCATCATTTCCGTTTCAAAGATATTTAAAAAGCAGAAAATATTCTTTCACTCAAAGGCATTGTTCTCTCCTAAATTAAATTTTGGAAAGAGAGAGTGTCAGCTGTGAATTGCAGAACGGTTTGAACAATATCTGGATCAATATATTAAGGAATATGTATAGGAATCACAAGTTTGTTACGGACTATAAGAAATATGTTAAGGAATCACAAGTTTTCCAGAAATAGTTTTGTTTGCATTTGCTTAGTGAGACAGGAGTCTTCCAATAAAACTCTTCTCTTTGATGACATTCTGTGTTAAGTAAGAAGTTCAGTGTTCTGTAAAAAGGTCCTTGTTAATACTCGGAAAACTACGAGTCAGAATTACGAGTTACGAGAGGCATATTACAAATGTTGTAGAGAGAAAGTAGGAGAGAATGCCTAGGGGTGGGAGGGACTGAAGAGATACTTCGGATCGATGAAGATGGTGGCGGTAAGTTTTATTCTACAAGATAGTCTTTGATTTGGTTATGGGAAGAGTATTTAGTTTATTTGGGCTGAATGTGTGACTCAAATAGCCCTCAGAATATAACCCGTAGCATGGTGAAGATGTTTCGTTTCGAAAGACGGTGACTCAAAACCACGTTTAAAAAAGTGGTATTGAAACCAGAAATGTCCTCCGACCAATTTGGTATTCACGGTAATTGAACGAAATATTCTTCCCTGAAAAATCAGGTACCGTTTGATGGAATAACAGGATAGGGGTAGTATTTACTTCGGATCCATTGGGTTGCTGAAATCACAATAGATTTAGAGGCAAAGAACGGGCAAGATCCTTCCGGTGCATTTGCTCGTTGTTTGGAAGGCATTCTCGAGGGCCCTTTAATTAGTATGCAAGAGCGGTGGTCAAACATTACTCGGAGAGGGAACGCGTTAATGACGTGCATGGGCGCTGCCCATTTGACCGCGACTTCAGAATACTAAGGAAGAGTGTTTCCGGATGATCCGCCAGGTGGAGTTGAGAGAGCGCTAATGAGGCCGAAGAGAAGACAAGAACAAGAGAATCAACATTTGTGGAATTCATTTTTATTCCTTTTCATTTCCTTTCGTTCCTTAGAATGAACTCAGACTGCTAAGGACGTATCGATTTAAATTCCCACGTGTGGCGGACAGCAATCTTGGAGATATAAAAAGAACGGAACGAAACCATCACAAACGATGATTTGTTTCTATTCAAAATAAATGTATGGCAAAAATGATTGAGATGTTCTATGTCAACAACTTAAATTAATTTGTTAAAAAACGCTTCGATAAAAAGTAAGCGTTAGGAAAATGCTCTCAAACGCAGGAATCCTTGGTTGAAAGGAGATTAGGCTGCGATTGCTTGATAATGTCAGAGAAAGTACATTTACGGAAGACGTAATCGATATTATGCGACCCTCCTCTGCTACTTCGGCCGATCCGAACGTAAAATAAGAGAAATAGATGCGAGGACAACACGTTTTAGGGTCTCATTCTATCCGCGACAACAATAACATCATCAGCCATTTTCAATCTGACGTCGGATGCAGGCCTCCCCAAGCACTTTTCAATTCTCTCTGGAGAAATAATAAACTGTATTAAGGACTTTCTCTCGGAGAATTTCCTCAAGAAAAAAAGTAATAGTACCAAAAGGCATTAGTTCTACACTGGTCAAAGTGAACTCATGTGTCCCGCAGGGCAGCGGAATCGGACAGTTACTATTTTTAGTATACATTAAAGACCAAATAAAGAAATCGATATTAAAGTTAGGATAGTTGCGGACGAAACAGCAATATATAGAAAACTGGAAAGTAGAGAGATTAATCGTGTCGAATGATTTAGATAGAATTGCGAAATTGTGCGATAATTAGCAATTAGGGCTCACTGTCTATGTCTATGAAAGTACCCTGCAAACCGCCTTTCGGCGTGTGGCAGGGGGTGCATGCACTGACTGCATGACTCTACCTCCCTAATCGATTACTTTCGCAAATTGTCCGCGGAAAATTCCTGAGGCAGATTTTAGGACATCGTGTAATTCAAAAGAAGTGAGGCGAAAACCGTGATTCGTAACTATGAAATTGGGCGTTTCAAGAATTCTAAGTCCCTCGTCTAAGTATTCGCATAAAATATTCTTTTTAATTGACGCAGGACATCTCGCATAGTTCATTTCATCACCGATTTTGCTTCTTTATATTCGCACTTTACTTGATTTGTGTTGACACTGTTGGGTAGCCTCGCAGCGGCTTTTAATTTAGAATGAAAACGTTTTTCTTTTTCTTTTTTTTTGAGATTTCCTTGTCTCTTTATTATACCATTTCGTGAGTATATTTTGAAAGTTCCTTCTTCCTTCGAAAATTCCTACATCATTGCATCATTAAGTGCAGTTTTTCAGCCACTGGCAGCGTCTGCCGTGCACACAAGCCTATTCATTTTCTCTTCCCTTAACTTACTCATTCTGCTATTAAGAGAGAGTAGTTGATTGAGAGAATCATTACGGTGATATTTTTATTTTGGATAGTCTATCTGCAATAGTAGAGAACTCGGAAGTTTATTTCGGAGATCTGTACAAATACCTATAACATTCGGTTGATTTATTTTAAAATATCTTTTTAAATAACTCTAACGATTGTTCAAAGGCACTAGTGTGAATTTTTGCACGAGGCCAACAGAATGCCGTTAATAATACATTATATTTTTCTGCGAGATTGAGTCATAAATCAGAAACAGTCCTCAAAACCTTAAAAGCATTTTCCAACGTGAGTGCGATGTTTCGTTCATGCCAACGGCGAGGGAAAGTTGATTTAAAAGTAAGCAACACTAATTAAGATGAAATGGACGTATTTAATTTACGAAGGAATCCTTCGCTGAGTGAATAAGGGGGTCATTGGGTAGCAAAAAATGGGAAAGTGGTCGGTGGGGCACTAAAATTGCTGAGAATAGTAGAGGGAGGAACTTTTATGAGAAGCAGGTGATGGCAGGCGTAAAAGTGAAGGTCCAGAGGAGAAAGGTTTCATAGTCAAAGGAAAGCATCTTCAGATTGATTGTCCTTCATCACACTAGCAAACATGTTTCTCTCTTTGCTGCACGTTTTTTACTTACAAATTTCGCTTTAACATTCTGTTTGTCTTCTACAGCTGGAACGTTTTCGTCAAATTTTTCTCAATATTATTCCTTCCTCTATTTTATTCAACACTTGAGGTGAGGGGCGAACTTTTGTCCCTTGCTACCCATCACTTTTTCTCCAAAATACTTCGCAGAATTTACGGGTGAGCTATAAATAAATACGACTTTATAGAACCTGCCTCCGTGTCCATATAGGAGAGATGAAGGTCGTTATCCGCCACGAAAATGTCGATCAATTCCAAAATATTTCCGCAACCACAAGTACTTCGTTTTCTCACCGATTCTAATGATCCTTCGTATATATCCGATTCCCATGAAGTGGATGCCAAGGAATGTCTTGTCAAACTGCAAAATTGGGTGTAAGAAATAGAGACCTACATTATGAGTGGGAAGCAGAATTCGAATTTTCGGAGTCTTAATGATAACTTCTAATTAACCTCATATAATTTGGTTTTCGAAGTCAAATTCAGAGTAAAACCAGGTATTTTATAAGTAATCTACTTTGAAATGATGACGCCATTATGATGTACATAATCCAAATGATATTTTTGAAGGGAAACTCAAGAGAGGTCGATGATCATGCAAATTATGTTTTATAAGAGTAATTCGGACATTACATTTCTCAAACTTGTTTAAAAATTTAAGTAACCCAAACCAGACAACTTGTTCGTATCGTAAGGATGCTGTTAAATTAATTAAAAAAAAACTCAACCTTAATTTCTGAACCTTAATTTCTGAACGCTCGAACTAACCGCCTCGTAAACCACATGTTATGAAAACTCATCAAACTATTCGATGCCTTCAAAGAAGACTCCTAACTTAGGACGAATCACACTCCTTATTTTTCTTAAGTATGCATAAAATGTGCGGAATGCCGAAATGTTAGAACGAAAGTGAACCATAAGTTTTCGTAATTACGCACTTTCAGAGGATTGACTATCTTTATATTCCTTGTCTCTCGTGAACTGTTTGAAACAATTTCAACACTTGGTTCGCTTCGTCTACTGATTCTCTTTGATTTTCTCATCATTTTATCATCAATCTAATCGCTCTTTTCAAAGCATTTTCTTCGGTTTCTAAAAAACGTCATGTTGTTATTTTCTACTCCTTCAAATTCTTATTCAAACTTTCCTTAAATTTCGGATACCGTTTTCCTCTTATTCTTAAAATTGAATCACACTGACTACATCCTGAAACTCTTGATGTCACTATATAGCACTAAGTTATATTATTATTATTATTAGAGGCCGTTTAAAGTCTTTACACAATCTGACACAATACTTCTTCGGAAAGAAACGTTAGGAAATCCCTCTGATACTCCGTCAATATTCTTGATTTATTTAATTCGATAGTGTATTTAGAATATGATTGCAATTTCCCGAAATGTATCTCATTCAATAACTGCAGCAATGATTTTTGTCTGCTTTCAGCCATTTTGCGACATTCCAACATCTAAAGTTGTGTTTCAACACATCTTAGGCAACAACATTCAAGAGTATCCAAGTTTTACTCATCTTTGGACCCCTCGTCAACTGCTGAGCATTTTTCCTTTCGTCGTCCTCGAAAATGACAAAAGTTCTCCGCTCTCGGATGTATTTTGCTCCAAATATAATGAGCATCTCAATATATCTCTCATTAGGGGCGCTTTTATCGCCTCGGAAACTTTAGCAATTTGGTCATGTATTTGCGGACGTATAATTCCCGTTTATTTATCGTTAAAATGTGCAGCGGAGCGTCGTCAAGTTCATTTCACGAATCCCTGTTGAGAAAAGCGGTGTGAAAGATGGTTCAATTAGTGTCTCAACAAGTGACCGGAGAACACCAAATATCCTGTGTTTCATCTATTACGCGCGTTTAATTTCATCGCGGGCTGTTTAATTAATAAACTGAGCATTCGCTGCATCTTACGAACAAAACCAGGAAAGCACTAACCGTTACGTAATTTTCTCCTCGTAATTCTACATTACTCAGTTTTCGGCTCAAAGAACCGCATTATTAATCTCGTGCTAAGAATAACGAGTTTTCTAAGGTCGGATAGCCCTCAAAAGAAGGAAAATGCCCCAAGGAAAGTAACTTACCGTCCTAAATTAAGCATGTAACAAGCTTGAGAAATGAATTGAAAAGGAAAACTGGGACTTGATAAAAAATTATAGAGCTAAAATCAATTTCCGCTTTCACTTAACCATTTACAAAATTAGGTACTTACGTAGTAAGTACCTAACTTACAGCCAAACAAAAGTTATCTTAAGATAATACAAATAAGCTTCTTTCTCTTCGACCTGAAATATTTGTGGAAATACAACTACAAATTTACCTGCAAGCCGCCTTTTTGCGTGTGTGCATACACCACGACTCTACTTCCTCAATCGATTACTTTTGCGTATAATTCGCAGGAAAAAAGAGTTCTTGATACGACTAGTTCTGGCATCAATATCTCTTGTTATTCTTTCAGAATCAGAACGGTCTATTTCACAGGGAGGACGCAGAATATCACCTAATAACAACGTACTTTTTGTGAGCTTATAATGTAGATTAAGGCTTTGTTTAAATTACCTATCTTCTATATCTTCTACAGATTACGATCTTTCGTCGTGAAGCATCTCAGTAACGCTCACTGATTTTTAGTGAGAATGTTTTACGAAACGTATCGCCTTTCGCTGTGCTCTTTCGAATGCCTTTTCGGCGCATACATTACACCCAAACCCCAACTAACGAACTCTTTCTTCGCTCCTGCCGACTAATCTTTTGACAAATCCCAGTTGTTCTTTTTAATGCTCGTCCATATAAATGTATTACGGATGTGGGTACCTCATGTTAAGTTATTCCTGAAGACTACTCCAAGATATTTCACGGATTCTACTCTTTCTATCCCTCGGATGTTGTTTATTATGTAAATACACATTTAATTACTTCGTGATAATTTGGAAAATGCTATTATAGACGCAACCAGTTGTCGTGAAATTGCATTTGAAGATTTTTCGTAATTATTATATTTCGAATGACTGATAAACGAAGCCAGGCGAAACCTGGAATTCACTAATATTTGCAATATTTTTGGTAATGAATAAGGACGATTGCCTGATTACCATTATTGCTGTAGCAGGTTAGTTTTCTAAAATATGCGTGAACTCTGTCAACTGGACGGTGGAAACAAAATTATTTTGTACTTTATGAAATTTTCGCAAATTCGAACTGAAAACATTCTTTCACAGCCACACTATATGTATTCACCCTTCTTTATCTCGATTTCATAGGACCAAACTTCAGAGTCTATCTATAAGTTAAATAATTCCTAAAGGAGATGAAAACAAACGTCCAAGGATGACGAGGCATGAAATATAGTGACATGACTAGGACTCGAACCCAGGTCTCTTACTTTCCAGGCAGGTATTGCTCATTCCGCAAGGGAATGCTTTTGTTTAAGCAGCCTCCACATAGTGGCATAAAGGGGCCCTCATCGGAGGGTGGAATAAAGGGGTCCTCATCGGAGGATGGAATAGACGGATGAGAATGCGGAAAGTGGGAGACCTTGGTTCGAGTCCCAATCATGTCGCTATTTTCACACCTTTTTGTCTTTGGACTTTCAGCCATACGGCTTTGCAACCTTCGCTATTGACCTTGTTTTCATCCTTAAACTTTATCCGCTTTTCCAGTGGACGTCATTCCCAACCATCTGAAGGAAAACTCGTTTGATTTTTAAACCTGCCTCGCCTTCTTAAAAGTCAAAGCAAGCGAATATTGGTTGAAATAAAAGAGAGAAAAGGTTTGAGTCAGAATGCAAGGGAAAGACGGAACATATATATACTGCCGATGGTCGAAGAGACAGATAATATTTCGGAGGCGGCGGTGCATTATGGGATATTCGTCACGTTCGAGAGGAACTCTCTATTCGTGCAACGTTCGGGGAGAGGAGTCGCTTTTGTGCGCGTGCATGCATTATGCTCTCTGGAGAGCGCCCTCTTCTCTGAAACGGCGAAAACACGGTCCTCCCTTCTTCCATCATAAGACGCTGATAGATTATGTTTGCCTTTTCCCCTTTTTAATGGATATAGATGATGTAACTAAGGCTTAGATCAATATCTCTGTTAAATGTGCCTCTTTCCTCACGGCGCTATGGGATAATGGAAAATATTTGCGGGGCATAATTCGAAAGGGCGCTCTCTCTAATTAGATCCAGGCATCGATCGCGGATGCCGGAGGACGTTTTTGCTTTGACTCCAAATTTTAAAAGCTGCAAATGACCCTTAGGTGGATTTCTGTTTGATCTCACGGTTGCATACGCCCCCATTAACTCCCTCACAGGGTTTTCTGAGATAAATTTCGTAGTTTTATCCGCAAAATTATTTTTTCCACTTATTTTTCTCGACGTTATCTGAACATCGTTTGACGCTTTGATTATTTGGAACGATTATCTTAACAATTCGAGAAAAATGAAACGGAATTGACCGATGAAGAAGATTTGTGTCTCATTTTCTGCATCAGTGACCATCTTATTACACGCCAGATAAGTGATTGTTCGAACAAAGAAGAACAAAAGATTGTTTGCTCAAAGAGCTATATGACACTTGATACCTGCAAATATTTGGATAATGATCCAATAGTATACGCATGGCATTGAATATTAAAGAACATAAAACCATGAAACTCCTTCCGATGGACATTCTGTCCCAAAAATGTCACAGATAAATACAATATGGAACATATCAATCGAAAATTTTAACACACGTATAGTTAACAATCGCCGTCATTCTGCTAGCTTTTTAAAAATTATTTTCCACTTCTAATGAATATACTAAGCGTTACATGCTCGAAGGATACTCAAAGACCGACTATAAATTAAATGCTACTCTTAATATTAGTTTACAATTCGCTAATTTGCAATTAACCAGCCAAAAAGGAACATTATTTATCGTTTTGCTGGCTCATTAGCCGATGGAAAGTGAAGTGAAACACCAATGTACGTATTTATGGAAAATAACCTCAAAGAGACCATTTTAATGACATGGCCACACACATAGTGTTTAACCGAATTTGATACATTAATTAATGTATAAGCACATCAAAAGTCAGCGTAAAATAGCTCTTTTGGAGGAGAATATTTAGAAAAATAAAGTGAAAAATAACGGAAATTTTGGAGGCTACATTTAATTTTTTTCAGCCCATTTTTGTTAAGTTCATTAAAAATCATTAATAACAATTAGAAAATTTTACCAAAATTAAAATGTATCAAATACTTCGAATCTTAGAAATTATTATATCTAAAATACATATATTCCCAGTCAACGATGCATTACTTAATTTTCCGTTATAATTGACTCATTCTACGATTAAATTGTCACTAAGATTATGCCTTTCTAAGATTGGAACTCTACAGCATCTTCTTTTTGAGAATCGACGGTAGGCGTTCATTACACATTCTCGCATTGATAATTAGATGATTGACGTCTCTATTCTAAACTTAAAAGCCTCCCCTTCCATTTAAGCCAATAAAGTGCTAAATAAGGCAACATAAACTTAAAGGGAATGGAAAAATTTATAATTGGACTAAAGAAACCTAAGTGAAGCTTATGAAAAAGTATCTACAGCAAGAATATACCCAAAAAGAAGGGGGTGTGAAAAACCGGCGCAAACCTACTGATAGTAATCACTTAAATACAGTAAAATAAACACTTTTATCATGCCATAGGGCTCCCAGGTAGTCAAGTGAGCTTCGCGTTCGCCTTTGGTGAAGCAGTCCCTGGTTCAACTCCTGGTGGGGCACATATACCCGGAATGATCTTAGTTGTCGAAGTATTTTTAACAATGCTACTTCTTCTATCATAGCATAGAAATGAAAAGATTGTACAGATAATAAACACACAAAACATAAACAGTATACAACACCCTAAAATAAAGTAAATCATTATTAAAGTACGTAGTCCAATTGTATGAACAGTGGGGTAAATTAAAAGAAAATTAAGAACGGTACGTATGCGAATTGGGGAGATATAAAGAGCCTGGATTGAATATTTCTAGAATACGATCAGTTTAGCATATCCGTATACAGTTGGCCATGCAGCAATCGTTATTGGCCTCAATTAAATGGCATTAACTTCTTCATAAATATTGTTCGCAGGATATTCGTCACGTGTAGTCATAAATAGTTACTTCAACTTATCGTTTATTTAATACAGCTGTGTTTATTAAATTTATAGGAAACGACGCTTGCTTAAGACGGAAACAGATATAATTTAGAGATCCACATCAACACAATCAAGGGAGAGAGCTCCGAATTCGTATCACTTTTTCTCCTTTAAAGTAACAATTTTTGCACCATCGAATGTTCTTAATAAGAGATACCGGAAAGAGATACTGGTTTGGTCGCCTACTAATACCCTATTTGAGTGTATCATTTGAATGCCTCACTGTGTTGGCGTTTCCTTCAACACAAAATTTCATCGTGTTGTAACATGTTTCTATAGAAACATAAACCCGCGAACGCCCGGTTAATAATGTAAACGAGCGATAACTGTCCATATTCGCTTCAACGAATAATGGAGAATATAGCAGCCATTAATTTTCCGTCAATTTCATAACTCGCTAAGCCCTGAGTACCAAAACTGCCTGTTAGGAGCCGCAGGAGGCTTCTCCTCCGCTATTTATATCTCTAATAATGAAGTTTCCATCGAAGAAGCGTTTCTTAGGCTTTATATCCTCTCAGTGTATTCGATATCACTTTGCAGATGATTTGTTAACCATGGTTGATCGGTTTGAGGAGGAATACTTTTCATTTTGTTGTTTATCCATTTCACATTGATATATTTCAGAGTAAGAAGATTAAAGAATAAAAGAGTAATCGAAAGCACCGATTATAAAAATGTACAAGGGATCGAAACTAATAAAAATTCGAGTTAATATTTGCACCTTTGAGTTGTAGAATAAATTACGCGAAATTAGAGTTTCTATTTTAAGAAAAGAGGGATATTCTTAGGACATAAACGGCATATATGCAGTCATTTCCACTTCACTGAATGTGAATTCCGATAAATGAACTCCAAACTAAACCGTCAGAGATGATCACTAACTCCCTCGTTAATATTGAAATTCAACACCCGATGACGCTGTGACACAGTTCGCCTCAAAAGCGATCAAAAAGCAATGGATAGAGCAGAAAATGAATCATTGAATCAAATTTTATCAAACAGCTATCTCATTGAAGTAGACACTGAAAAGTCAGGTAAAAAACACTCCGTATCCACCAAAGAAAAACTTACAAAATCGTGCAAGATTTTGTAATTTTTTCTTTGGTGGTTTTCTGGTGTTTTTTGTCTTCAGTTGGCATTGTCGATCTATTATTTTGAAAAGTATCTTCAGCCATCTCGGATTTCTTTACCTCCCTTACAAGCATATATTTCTACATATTGAGTAAGTTTTTCCCACAGTGAAAAACTCTTCTGCATTTTTGAAAAGTTTAAATTACATTTCTCTAAGAAATTTCGGTAATGAAAATTTTATGTGCCAAAAATTTTACAACGATGTTTTCGTAACGATAAATTATTATTAGCACACATCATGGGGCAAAATTATGGTTTCCTCTTAGTCTAGGCTGGTTGGAGATGCGCGCTCTAAACTTAGCAGTCTCAGGTTCGACTTCAAAAGAGGAAGAAAAAATAGCGATCTTCTCCTCCGTACTCTTCCTAGCATGTAGATGATCACATTCGCATCAAATACTGTGTTCTTGTGCTTTATTCAGCAGTCTTTGAAGTGAAGTTGTGCCACTCCAGTCTTTGATTGTATTATAAGTTTCAGGACATCCTTCCTCTCGCGATGTGACCATAATATTTTATTTTCCTGCCTTTTATCTGCTTGATAGGCGCTCTTTGGACCATTTTGAGTACTTCCTTGTTCTTGTGATATCTTAAGCATCCTTCTGTGACACCACATCTCCAAGAACTAGCGGTTTCATCATAGTGGGTACGAGTCGTGTATTTTTCACATCTGCTTATTCTCCATTGTACACTTTTCTTTACCTCTCTTCTTTATTCATGGCTTAGAAGGGAATGGAACAGATAAAAACCTTTAGCTGATGCGATGATTCGATACAAATGTCCAGAAGCATTAAGTGTCTTCTTCCGATGCAACCGGAGTACGCGTTCCCCCTTCGCTCCATTCGAGTGATGTAAGAAGAGCCTCCCAAAGGCGTTCGCATGCATGAGAAGTTTTCCCTAACGCAAGCGCTCTTTTGGGATTTGGAAGCTCTTTTCCCGTTCGTAGCGGCAAATGGAGCGTCGTTTGCGGATGTGGGAGTCTAGAATGGGCGCCATTACGGCTCTGTCACCTACGACATGGAGAGACAGTGGAAGATTCTTCTGGCGCTTACAATGGCACCACGAGTGGCACCATTTTCAATACGCTCATCTCTTTGACACTTTTACATTAATGAGGTTAATGTGGAAGCACTCGGGGTCATAAACGCCAACTCACGGATCAAAGTCAATCCTAAAAGAATATTTCCTCCGCAGATAATATTTGGTCCCAACTTTCGGTTGAACTTTCATTGCCTTTCGCTGGTAACTCCAGTTACAATTTCTTTCCTATTAAAGTAACGTAAGCACGACCGCTTTTTGATAGATGTAAAGTAGTACACACTTAAATTTTCATTTTAATTTTTATAATCTTCTGAATTGTGCATCGATGAACTGTTTGTGGGGAATTATTTTTGATTCGAATATTTATTCACGTAATTTTTCAAATCTCTAAAATGGAACATACAGGGAGTAGATATAAATAAACAACCATAAAATGCTTCAATTGACGGAATAGAGATATTCCGTTTCATATTTAGTTTACGTTGTTAATGTTACAACAATGTACATAGTTACCTTGTGTATAGTTGCGTATAATCGGCTCAATGAAAGAAATTGTGAGTGCACAGCAAATCCGATTACATTCTTATACTCTTACACGAATGAGTTAAAGAAAAGAAGATGGAAATCACACTAATCTCGTTCCGAATTAAGTCGAATGAAGTGATTATGTTTACAATACTCATTTAATAAATTATTTAATGAGTCAAATAGGTATCTTAATTTATTAACCACTAAATCAATAAATAATGCTACTCAAGTTCACTTGATTCTGTTTTCAGTGATATCTAAACTGTTTAATCAGTATTTTGAAGCAAAGTTAATAACATTATTTATTCGGCACTGATGGATATGAAGTTCTATGACGGAAACTTCTTTTTCCCTTAAGAAATAAAACACTTATATTTGCATATTTCATCACGTCTATGATTGTTACAGGTACTTGTTCAATGCAATGAGAGCAATCAACATGAACAGAAGATATGGAATTTTGAGAGATAACGAATATATCGAAGCAGAAATAATTTGCATTAATTTTTGCTGTTATGACAAAGAAGAGTTATTTGAGGTAGACATTTCATTCTACGCCTTTCCATTGCCCATTTATATTGCATTACAACATTCATATCCTAGTGTCAAGTTCAATTTCAGATTTTATGTCAAATAATTGGTAAAGGTCGATAATAACCATTGCCCTCTTTGAAACAAGCATTAGAATATTAAATAATATAAATTCCAAAATTGCGCCTATATTCAATTTTAATTCTCAGTAAAATAAAATATCTGCTTTGAACAAGACTGTTTGACATTGGACCAAATTTAATCGCAACGTCGTATATAATGTAAATATTGAATCTGATTCTTCGTTAGCATGGATCATTCAAGGACAGAAGGACTAAGCCATGGAATCAAATTGGGTAATTGGAATCAAATCGAGAAAAGATGTAAAATAAATTCGGTGATACATACAAGTAAAAAAGATAATCTAAACGTGAGAGGAAAAGATATTAAGGAAAGTGAATGAGTCTGGAGCAAAATTGGAAGCAATTTTGATAAATAGAAAGTGAATATTTGACTGAATTCGATGGCTTAATTGGTTAATCTAATCAAACAAATTAATCCTTTGAACCTGTCAGAGAAACACTTGAAATTGCGTCAAAATTTAGTACACTTTCAATTAGTGAAATTAGGAAAAGGGTGAATTTGCACCTTAAGGTGTACGCCGAAAGCGAATCGGGCATCGAAAAAGTCACACCGGGACTCAGATCTTCAACTTTCTGGGTGGCTGCTGTAGCCAATTGAGCTATCGATCTCTATCCATTTTTCGTGTCCGTTTCCCCAGGGGGAATATTCCTAAAGTCATTAGTTTCCGGTAGAGATTTGCGTACCTTACATCTTCTAACTATTACTTTAAATCGACTGAATTTCACAGGAAAACAAATTACTCAATTTCAATAATCGCCTTAGTTTTCAAGGGGACGGAGTGTTTATAAGTAATAAACAGCTCAATATTTTTTTCTCTTTTTGTCAAAATTCTCCTAATTTAGGATCGAAAGAGATATCCCGCGTCCAAAGTAATAATCTTAATTCAGTAGGTACATATTTTTACGTTACTCATTCCGATTTTTTCGAACGTTTATTTGTAATTTAATATGTTATATTAAATGAAGACTGCAGGAGATGAAAACACAATTCATTACTGCTATAACATGTTTCTTTCTGAAAATCAAATAAGAGCGAAAACTTTCTGCTTTCATAAATTTATAAAAGTGATTTGTATTTCGCAATATGTTATGTATTGAAAGATATTAGATACATTTTTGGAAAAATTCCATAAATCTAAGCATTTAAATACATTCTTGAATTCCAGATTCGGAAATGATTTGGATAACGGTCGAGTTGAAGCCAATCATGCTAAAAATGGCAACACTGTTCGATATTTCCTAAAAAGCCGATTTCCCGGTCGAATTGTCTTTATTTATTTTCGATGGGAATCGGAATTCCGCGATCGCGCATTTGCATTGCGACGCCGTCTATCGGAGAACAAAGAAATACGCTTTTATGGACAAATCGACCGAAATAATGGAATGATTCTTAAAATCCAGTCGCGTGAAACGGTAAATATTACGCATTCTGTTGATTTCTTGTTACGAATTCGTCTCGCTGAGTATTTTGTCTGCGATTGGCACTTTCGATGGCCAACTCTATTCTACCGACTCCTATTTAATCTCCGCAAATTTCGTTTCATCGCCTCTTTTACCAATCGATTGTCCACTTCATACGATTGCAAATCTTAGCCAATATGTTACAAACATCAACATTTTCTCCTCCCTATGTAATAATTTATTTCTAAAAGTAGAATAATTGCAACTAAATCTAAATGTAAGTGAATCATATGTAATTAATGTCATCGAAAGAAAGTAATTGTACTGGAATTACCCGTACAAAATAATTAGAATCAATGTAGTCGAGTCAGTTGAATAACTCGGAATGAATCTCGCAAATAACTTAAATTAGAGCACACATATTCAAAAAATCTGCGGTAAAGCAACTAAAAAGCTCGTTTTTATTAAGCTCCTTGTGGGTAGATGCGATGGAAAGGCTCTTGGCTAGGTCCAACCTAGTATATGTGGCAAGTATATAGGATCCAGCGAACGAAACGTATTCTCACGAATTTGAGAAAGTGTAACTCAAGGCGACACGATTTGTTAAAAAGTGCTACAATAGAAATGCAAGCGTTACGCAAAAGCTCAGGATGGAATCCTTGAAAGAAAGGAGCTTTGGCTGCGATTGCTGAATAAAGTAAGAGAAAGTACGTTTGCGGAAGACATAATCGGTATTATGCGACTGTTTCTTCGGGCGATCCAACAATGAGCATAAAATAAGAAAAATAAATGCGAGGACAAGTTGTTTTAGGGTTCGCGTATCGCGAACGACACGCGATAACAATAAGCTAAAGTGATAACTCGAACGCTTGGTGTTTACACCCCATGCCATACGCCAAAAGATGCCTTGCAAAGTATTTGTGTAGGTGTAGATTTAGAAGAAAACATATTAGGCATCAGAACCCATAGATGTAACTTTTTAGATATGGAATTAGAGATAAGAAATATTTCTTAGCAAAAAAGTTTTAAAGTAGATCCATGTACATACTATAATGATGATAAACTAAATAGTTCTTTAAATAACAGGAGTGAAAAATAGAGACATGAATGGTACTCGAACCTAGATCTCCCACTTTCCGGGCAGGTACTCTAAATTAGAATAGAACTATAGGTTAATTAACCGGAAAGTGGGAGACCTGGGTTCGAGTTCGCTATCTTTCACACCTGCTATTCCTTGAGATTCAGCCGCTTTCCTAATCCTTTAAGTATTTCTAATTTCCTTTCTGCAACGAATTGAAAATATTTATAACTTCTCATCTCAATTAAAGGAATAGGGAAATCACACACAAGTGTCATTGACTAAGCAACAACGCCGCTCTCCTTTGGTGTCTTCTCACTTTTACGATATTCTGCGAGAAACTGACTAAATCAGAATTCATAAATCTCGAAAGAAGAAATTCTCAGTTAAACTAAAGAATATTTTCCATTCCGCAGCTCATTTCCTTTTTGCATGTCCTATACAGTGTTTTATTAAATTGAAACAAAAGCTATCGGTCATGATAAGTAATCAATTACAGGCAAAATGATCATTAAGTCGAGAAACTCATTTTTAAACCTATTTATTTTGTTACCTTTGCAATGTCAAATATCGGTTGCCATAAATATAAAATTTAAAGCGCTTACTAGAAAAAATATGACAGTAGTTAATCTATATTCAAAGTAATAAACATATATTCATAGTATAAACCCATCAGGAAGCAACATTCGTCTTTCAAAAGTATGGTAGTATTTGCAATCTTTGAGGATGCAATGTATTGAGTACCTCACGATACGTTAGTTGTGACTTTGATGATTTTCACTTCGTTAAAGCGCAGTGAATAGAGAAGATGGACAATAGAAACCTTTTCTTTAAAGTAGATTGGTGTGTCATCGAGGATGTGAGGGAGAATCGGATAGTCATGCCCTCTTATGATAAACAGGATAACATTATGCAATGGATTCTCTCGTAATAAAATAACCCTCTGTATACAAGTCTTGTATTACAAAGTATCTGGTGGACGTGTTACTTGCCATTATGTTTCAGCATATCATATCCGAAATATCAGTGGTGATTAACTTGTAAAGAATACCCGTTGATTCACTTTGATAGAAAAATTCCACTTGAAATTCGCCTTCGTTACTTTGGAGGAGGAACTGAAATGCGATAGCCTTTTAAAGTCGCTTTCCATTTCCTCTCAAATCGAAGTCACTTTTCGAGTAAACGACGTTAACTTGTTCTCATGGCGTTGCACTTATTGACGGCGATTCCTTTCGGATATTTCTCCACAACAACAAATACCATTTCTGATTATGTGAAAGAAGAGTGAGTTCAAATTAAAAATATATGTATGTCATTTAAAGTCATTTCGCCCAAAACGGAAAACAAAACGATGAATATCTCGAATTTGTAAAAGATAAGTAAATATTTAACAGATCTCATGATTGAATCATAAACTTCAATTTCCGGAACAAACGATTGGATGGAGCGGTTTTCATTGATAAGGCGTTCGAGGAGTTCTAAGAATACTCACTGGTGAATATCTCTTTATTGATAGTCGCACGAGTTACTTATCTTTGGGATAACACTCAAGTCGAGGCACCCGTTTGAATTCAACAGGGAAAATTGGAATAACGAATGACATAGGTAAATTTGACTCACAGAATATCCAATTTTTGAAATCTTTACCAAACTGTGCCATCAACAGTAGCTTCTTTCATATCTCTACATCAAGCCGTTTCTAAGATAAATGGACGGACAGACGGACGGACGGACATTTTGCATTTTATAATATATAGTATAATATATTTGGTGACTAAAACCATCTAACCTAAGCTAAAAAAAGATTAAGCTGTTACCATTAATATTTCATTTTTTTACCAAAACATTTCTTCAATTTGTATGAACTAATATTATTCACAATTTCGTTCGTTATCTACTGAATACTTTTTAGACATAACTTCCCAGACTACCTACCTCAAAATATCATCCAAAAACTACTACAATGAGCATCTACTGTAAATATAAAATAGAGCTTCAAAAATTAAAAAAAGGAACTTAAATCCTTCACTATTTTAGTGTTTATTTATAAGAAAATGAAACTGAGACAACATTGACAGTTTCCTTGGTAATTGCCGAAATGAAAAGACATCCTATGCTTTTAGATACGAATGGTGGACTTATTATTAAAGCAAAATGACAAAAAATCCCAGCAATATATAGTCTAGTCTATTGCCAATAATATATAGATAGTCTAGTCTATAGATTTTGCAGTCGACTGAAGCAATTTTGATGAAAAGTCGTTTATATTTACGTATTTCAATGAATAAATGGAAAAAAGCCTTCAGTCTGGAAAATTAAAAACGCGTGTAATCTTATGGAAACAAACTTTGGGTCCCTGGTTTCGAACCCGAGCCTTCCCAAAGATAAGAATAGTGTTTCTGCGGCTTTCAAACTCTTAGAAATACAAACGAGTTTGTCTTATAGCTTTAGAACATACCGTAGAGGAGGGGGACGGACGGACACTATGCAATAATTTTGTTTCAGTTGCTTCGTTTCCAAATGGTGTTCTCTGAAAACTCATTGTTAGCTAAATAAATAGATACACGAATTCCCAAGGAGAAACGGACATGAAAAAAGTCTGACGGAACCGGGACTGGAACCCGGGTCTCCCAATGTGGATACAATTGCCAAATTGGGAGACCCGGGTTCGAGTCCCGGTTCCGTGAGATTTTTTTCATGTCCGTTAACTTGGGAATTTTCCTAGGTGCACGCCTTATCGTACCAAATACCTAAATCCCTTTTCCTTGTGAAATAGATACACACTTCCTATTTCCAAATAAATATCTACGATTTCTAGCAATTAGTATCGTGGCGATACAGAAATGAGTAAAACAATTAAATGAAAATAAGCTCCTATGCTCCATAGTCCATCGTGTAATGCCAAGATTGCCTTTTAGGACTCTACAGTCCGTTTAAATATTTGTTCTTACAAGAGTTGTTCTACAGTCGATCACTGAGATCATTTTGTAAGAAAAAATTTTAATGAAATGATTAACAGAATAGAGGTGTAGCGCGAATCTCTTTAGGTCAAATTATTAACAAAACACGCCGCGAGGAGGAAAACTTTGTTAACATTTTCTGGTGTAGCTGTTAATCAAGTTTCTCTTGTAAATCCGTTCAGCGATTGGCAAATGAAATTGGGTCACCCAGAAGAAGAAATGGAGCAATCACAGGTCTCTATCCATTTATCCGGAAACTTTGTGCGGCGACCATTGGAAACTGGAATGCGGTACGTGGGAAAAACTTCAACTACAGATCTTGGAAGATGTTGGACTAAGGACGCGACCGATCCACTGCGAATTACAACTGGAAATAACTTTGTCGTCCGAGTTTAGGTAATGGAAGACATAAAATGTCAGCGCACTGCCTTTTCATCGACTGAAGCTCACTCATTTCCTTCGAGGTTTGTTTCTTCGTTAAAAATAAACTTCGACTAACACTTCAATGCTTTTCCCTTGACCTTTAACTCATCTGAGTGGACCAGATTTTTCAGGAAAAATTCTCTTCCAGCCATTCGACTGTTTCTTATGCATTAATCTCACTACGATTTATTTGACGAATGGATCTTTATAGCTCTTTTGGTGTGTTCCACATGAAAGAGAAATAAAAACTCTTGGGAGGATTTACAAAGTGCTCATAGTATTATTATTATTAGAAGTGCTTCGACAGCTAAGGCCATTTCGCACGTAGGCCCCCACAAAGTACTCATATTAGATCTGAAAAGTAACAGATGATTTCCCCCAAACTCGTCTTTCTTTTAAACCCTTAAGGATTTTAAACGACGAGGTTCGTACAATAAATCCTTACATAAAGATAGAAAAACAAAGTATTTTGCGTGGATTTTTTGATATTTGAACATAATCTCCTTTTAACTCTACACACTTTTCCAAGCGTTTCTCCAACTTTTTTAAGCCGTCCAAAAAGTAGGATTTCGGAAGGTCCTCAAAATAGGCATTTGTTTGGGCGATGACCTCGTTCGAGGTGAACCGTTGACCGCCGAGACATTGCTTCGAGTTTGGAAATAAAAAGAAGTTACTGGGGGTCTGATCCGGTGAATACGGGGGATTTTGTAATAATTCGAACTTTAATTCCATATTTTTGGCCATAGAAAATGCGCAGGTGTGCACCCGTGTATTTTCTTGATGGATGAGGATCTTTTTCTTTTTCAAATGAAAATGTTTTTTCTTGCTGTCTTCTCTCAACCGGCGCGATAACGACGCATAATACTCTCTGGTTATCCGTTGATCTTTTTCCAAGTAATCAGTGTTGATGATTCCGTGTAGATACAAAAAACCGTGGCCATCACCTTGCCGGCCGATTTCACCGTCTTCGCCTTCTTCGGAACCCGTTCGCATTCAAAAACCCATTGTTTTGACTGCTCCTTTGTCTCAGGTGTTCATCTTTTGTGGATGTACGGCCACGTTTAAACTCATTTATCCAATTGTAAACAGTTGCAAACACAGGAGCAGATGTGTCATGAACTTCGCCCAACTCAGCTTTAACTGACACTCTAACGACTATCTAGTGAGTATTGATGCTTACTAAAAATAAACCATTTACGATACTACGAGCGCAATCTCTTGGATTTTCTAAGGACTTATTGAACGACTCTCGCACGTTCTTACGAGATTCCTCTTTAGAGCGATTCAGATCAATGCATCGATGGATATGGAGTGAAATAAGATTTGAAGGAAGTGCAATGAGTGTAATGCCAGGCAAATTTAATGCCACTACAAATATACGACGGATAAATTGGAGGATTGTGCGGCTGAAAATTGTGAAAGTAAGAAATGCAGAGGAGGAGGCAGTAAAAGGAAAAACTTCGGAGGCTTTTGGTTGAGAAAGATCGTGAGAGAGAGAGGCTGAGGGAGGAGCTGAAGCAATATAATATTAGCGGTAATGTTCGAGCGAAGGAAAGCAATATGTAATACTTAGGTGTTACTTTCAGCAATGATTTAAAATGGAACGCACTTATAGAAAATATAATAGGAAATTCAAATAAAACGTAAAATTTTGTAATTTCTCCATATGGTTGAATAAGAAGGTAAAAGAAACTGCGTTGGTTAGGCCTCTACTTGAATATGGTGAATGTTTATGGGAACAAATAGAAGATAAAGGGAATTAGAAAAGATACAAAGAAGGGCAGTTAAGTTTGTATTAGGTAAATGTGATAAACATAGCAGTGTGACTCAATTGCTGAAAGAATTAGGTTAGGAGAATTTAGAAGTCAGGAGAATGAAAAAGAGACTATAGGATTTTTCAAGACATTCGATGGAAAGCCTGCGTTTAAGGAAATGCGTGACAGAATTGAGGAGGCAGATTACTCAGGTAGACGCAATCATTAATTCAAAGTAAAATGCAATAAACAAAAAAATGATAAACGGAAATATTTTTTTTCTAAATAGAACAACCGAGGAATGGAAGTCTACCTGCAATAGTCCTCGAACCCTTCCCGAAGATGTAAAATGTTTCATTAAGAATGTAAGTAAAATAAATGACTTAGACGAGTGAGCCTGCCGATAGCACGTAGTGTGAGACGAGTAGGGGATCGCCTGGTAGGGTGATGTACGGTGGGGACTTCGTGGGCCCCGTGGCCGCTACGGTAGCCGTGAGGGTCTATCAGGAACCCTGAGAAATTTTACGTGATAAGTAATACATGACAAGTGCTATTAACGCTTTTTCAAGGAAATTACAAATTTGTATGAGAAACTATATCTATTCGGAATTGCAATTTATTGTGCAAAGAATTGTAATTTATTGTGGTTGATGGGAAACGTTGATATTTATTGATATTCGTTATTAATGTATGAAAGGATTTTGAGGAAGTGATACATTGCGGTGTAGTGGGTATTGAAATGGATTGTTAAATGTACATGTCGTTGAAGATGTGATGTATCTGTTGTAGAATAATATAATTGTATATCACAACTGCTGAAATTATGAAGTTGTAATAATACGTAATTGCAATATGCAAGTCACAGCTTTTTAAATCGTAATGATGAAATCATACGCAATTTTATTATGGAATTGAGCTGTTTAAATTTTACATTAGTAAGTTTTGTAAAATATTGTGGTTATTGGACGCGGTGACTATTCACAAATTTATATACTTTTATATGTCGTACGTAAGTGTAAATTGTAGAATGCGAATAAAGTAACATCGCCAACTGACCGAGTGTCATTCTGCTGCGGAATAGCATAATAGTAATATAAATTTGAAGTTCAAGTGCACACAGAGCGGTTGGTGATTCACAAGCATCGTTGCAACGAAGAAAATCGCATACTTCGATATCAATTCTATTAAAAGCAATTCAAAACTAACTCAGGAATTACTAATTGACATTTTCCATTTCGGCAACCCGCATTACATTCACGTACTTACGCGGTTGCCTACGTTTTAGGCGTCATTTTCCTTTGGCTGCTGTCCTAGGACATTGGACTGGCGGTGAGGCTACGGTGAGAGTAATACATACACTTAGTCCTAGGACATGTTTCTCGGTCATTTGCGTCCCCGACATTTGCATTCACTGTAATATAACTCCATTATGTAAATCCGTTTTCTGTCGTTGATAATAAAGTTGATGAGTTTGGACTTACACAGAATATAACTCAGTGTTGCTAAGCAATTTTCCGCCGGAAGTTTTTGCTACGCGACTGGAACGAAAATGAGCAGCGAATTCATTTTCAAATGCTTTCCCAAAATGCAGTGACGTTCTCATCCATTTCTCTACAATATTTGCAAAAAGAAATTCAACCAGTAATTTCAGTTTAATAATTGGAATTTGCGTAAAGTGAAATAAAATTTGAAACGAATACACATAATCAGTCAAATTGAAGAATCTAAAATAAGAAAAGAAAACCAATAATGCTCGATTTAATAATATCACGTGGAATTTTTACAATTATTATATTATGACGTCATGTGACTCAAACTAAAACTCGTTCGAAATTACCGCTAATTTATAAGGAATACTTTCCAATTGGCTAATTTCCTTTTTCATCCATTAGTTGCAACAGCGAGCGCGGTTCTCCAATTAGAAAAGTAGGGCTTACTTCATGAGGCTGAGCCAAGAATATATATTCATGTTCGTAATAGAGTTACTTTTCTTCTGGGATTTTACTTTTGAGTTCATTTATAAAATGAAACTGAAAGACATCGAATGTTTCGTTGTGTAACAGTTTAAATTGTTTTTTAACTACTCTTTCTTAATTGAGAGTGAAGTGTATGTATTTAGGGTTGCTGTATATTCTATAAAAATTTTCAAAGATTTATTTTTATGAAAAGGAGTTGCTACAAGCGTTTACAATCTGTGCACTTAAAACAGGGCGAATCTCCATTTATCATGCCGGAAAGTTAGACAATTATCACACCCAGTGACTGATCACATCACGTCTTTCTAAAGATAGACTAAAGATGCTGATAGACACGCCCTTGTCTATGAGCATCGTGCTATGAGAATCCCAAAAACAGCAGCCATGACTTTTCCTGCAGATGGAACACTCATCTGTATTTCACCTCCAGCTGTTTCGACCGCTCCTCTGAATCTGGCGTATAATACATCCATGTTTCACACTATTATGAAACGTCGGAGAACTGGAATTCCTATTACATATCATGATTTACGAACAGTTTTTCAATCCATAGAACTTAATGTTGTAGTAAAACCTAATTAGACTTCGGAGCAAAATGTTGGAACAAACTTAATGATCCCAGACTAAAGCATTTTTCCTCCTTTAAGGGTGAGATCTCTGAAAGAGTTTTTAGATGAGAGGATATCCTCAGCCCTTTACCATTATTCCTTCTCTGCTTCGGCACTCTTTTCTAGCGATTCGTGTCAAAATATGTGACAGAGAGGCCAATATGGGCCTAACCTTGCTAATAAAGGGTCTATCTATCGATATACCAGTTTTCTACGTTCTTAATGTACAGTCGAAACTCTTTATTGTGTCACTATAAGTTATTTGACGCTTATCGCCCCTAATTGTGAAGATGGTCTTATAACAAAAAACTTCTCTCCTTTGTGACTGTATCACGCATCGCTGTGGTAACTTTCTGGTTCAGGGAGGACAAAAATTTATAGCATATAATGAAATATATACCATTTTTGGAAAATTTACAGTGAGCCTTCATATTAAGATACGCGAATCGGTCAAGTGGCATTATGTGCCAAAGGCATTTTCAAGTTTGTGTTCAAACATTCCAGTAGGCATTCTTTGAATGAGATGAGAGGATTTTGTTGATGAGAATGCCATTCCTTCTTCTCATCGCTTCCTCCCACTGAAAACCATGCACAATGTGCTGTAGGATTCCGCCTCGTACGGCATGGTTTAGAGGAATTATTATTAACTCCATATGAATTGGCATAAAATCGAGGTTTCCTATGAACAGATCTGTTCAGGTGAGTTTTAAGGCGGAGAGCGAAGATAGCACTTGACACAGTAATGATGGTTGAGTATAGAACTATAAGTTCGGAAACAGATGGCGAATAAGCGTCGTAAAAGAAAAGGGGTAACTGCGAATATATCACTTCTGTATTTTAAAGACCAAATATAAAACCTGCTTTAGCCCAATCGGCATATTTCTTAACTTTGAGAGTTGGCAACTACACCCAGAGGAAGAGCACGGAAAGTTGTCTTTCCTTTCATCCGACGCTTTTATTCGCTCTATTCCATATTTTGGTTATACAGCGGATACGGAAAACCCTTTGGCTACTTGGGAAATTTTTAATCAGAGAGTTTCGCCTAATTTCCTGTGGCGTATCCGAAGAATAGCTAAGGGGCTGTATAAGGGCCTTCGAAAGGCATCGTTAGAATGAAGGCTCCGCTCCATGTCCTCGTCCCGCCTGTATTGAGGACCTCTTCACACTTTGACGGAGTTTTCTTCCGGAAATTCCTCCGTCGTCCCGTTGGGGAATAACAACCCCAATACGCCACATCACTCCGCACGCATTACGCTATATTGATTTTTCCTCTTAGAAGGGGACGCTCCTAGGATTTTCGGCGCCACTCTTTATCGTCGCTCTTCGTGAGCCTCCCATTGCATCCATTCCTCTCGGAAACGCAAACAGAGAAATGTTTATGCGTCAATTGACGATGTGATGGAATTGCATTGCGCCCGCCCTTACGATTTGCGTCGGTGGAAATGAGAAATCGAAATTCGTGCATTCATTCAGTGCATTCGTAGCATTTAACCTCAGAGGAATACGATTTTATTCCGAAAAATGACATTGAGATCATTCGAAGATATTCGAAGTAATTCGAAGCTGGATTTGTATAGATTTGAGCTTTTATCGATAATTTAATTACACTATGTTCCACTAGGCCGTTGATTATCAACGAGGAAATAGAAATGGACGACTGCAATGTTAATGGATTCTTAAGAAAGCATTGGATTGTTTACGTAACTGACGGAGACTGTGTATTCATACCTGGTCGTCAGGAGAACCGGACCCAACCAAAAAGTAGCTTATTATCTCTCAGAGGAAAATATTTCACAATCTTCAAAGTTTAAAATAATCCTACATTTGGTTCTTAAGATTTAGGCAAATATACAAACAGACAAACTTTGTACTTAATTATTATAGGAATTTCCATGTGAAAACTATTTCGTCAGTTTACTTTCATTGCCCGCTAAATAGAAGTGCGAAACAATTACTGGTGTCCCTCACGACAAAGTTAGAGATTTGTACTTTTTAAACAATTGAAGACGACCATCTTAGATCTCGATTTGTTAATAAGTCTTCGGGATTTTGGTATAATTTAATATATGCTGAAAGTAATAAACTTACTGCTCATTTCGGCGATATCTATTCCAATCGGAAGCATTTAATTACCAAATTGAAAGAGAACCTTTATTTAAGACAATTTCTTCATTATCTTTCCGATGATTGTAATATTATTCGTTAGATATATTTAATGCAAAGTAAATCAATTTAATTTACGGAAATTAAGTTTAAAGAGCACTTTCAATGGTTGATATTGTATAAATTATAACTAAATGAAGCTGAATACGCATTTTATCACTTTCCGCGGAATTTGCACGAAAAAGCAAATTAAAAAAGGAAATAAAGTCCGACTTGAATATTATTCGGAATAGAGTTCTTGTAAGGGTTGGCGAAACTGCTTTGCAATGGCGAAGAGGGGCTCCTTTGGCTCCGTTAATATTCCCGATTATGGGAATTGCCGGGAAATGAGAGGGCAAATGGGCCAGCAGAAGATCGAACAGAATTAACACTCGGAGTATTTGGGACCCGAGAAATACATTTTCCAAAAGAAATCGTCGTTTCTTTCCGAAATTGATGGATTATTCATTCTTAGGTGCTCATATTTTGGATTCAAATCAATAGGAATACTATATGTAAAGAAATCCTTGGAATGTATACATATATTAAGGGCCTTAAAGATTTTGGCTTTCTATACTACGGATTATAATTTCAATCGCTGTAATGACGAATATATTTTATTGCCAATTAGAATGGATGGAACTAAATTAAGTGATTGCTTGATTAATTCAGAGAAAGTACATTTGCGGAGGACATAATCGGTATTATGCGACCCCTTCGCTACTTCGGCCGATTCGACAGTGAGAGTAAAGTCAGAGAAATAGATGCGAGGACAAGTCGTTTTAGGGCCTCATTCTTTCCGCAAACGATACGTAACATCAATAAGCTAGCTCGAACGCTTGGTATTTACATCCCCTGCTACATGCCAAAAATCAGTTCATGGGTATCATTGTAGTTGTATCATACGTATATTGACGATTCTAAATCATAATGACCAAGTCTAGAATTATGAGATATGGATTTTGCGGAATTCGTTGTATCCATTGGGAATGATCTCCCAAATATCCCATCAATATAAGTGAAATATAAGCTTATACTCTGAATATCTCTTTCGAATAACATTCTGATAAAATGGAGATTACAATCCTCTTATAAAATCACCTAAACATATTGTCTATAGTGTCAAAATGTCGTGCTTGTGGAGGTACCAAAGCGATACGCAATATTTATTCAGTTATAAAAATAAAAGATGAATGAATAAGTAATTTAATGCGCCCCAAAGTGGGCAACGTCAATCCTGAATAAATGGATATCCGTAATATAAAGGTAGGGTAATTTTATAGCCAATGAAGGTTTTTGCAGAATTGGTTTTCAAAGATTTAATTCAGTAAACCTTGTACGTCTGGCCAACCTAAACACAGTTCTCATACAAAATGTATTAGTGATGCTGAATCAGAAGGTTATTTGGTGTTTTTTACAAGTCTTCAAGCCTCAAAAAGATTGAATTCAATTAACTTTTTCAGCTCGAGTATAATACCTCTTTCAAATATTTCCGTTCGCTTCAAATATATCGCTTACTTACTTTTATGTCATTTTCACTCGTGATTTCCATCATCACTTTCTCCTTTTCATTCATTCAGTTGGTGTTTTCGCGAAGATAGTTCAGAACTAGTTCGAAACTGCGGCGCATGCACCCTCGAACTAGTGCTGCTTCTTAGACGATAAGGTAAATCTTCTTGCGCCGCAGTTCCGAACTAGTTCTGAACCGTATCCGCGAATTTCCCTATTGTAATTTTAAAATCTTACTTTTCTATGCTGTGATTATCCTAACATACTTTCCTCTATATGTTCCTAATATACTTCTATATGCTTATAATATATTTGTTTACGCTTCTAACATGTTTCTATATGCTTCTAATATCCTCATGAATATATATAACCTAAGAATCCCTTTCACCACTATAGAACTTTCCAAATACTTCTGTTCTTTTTAAAAGTTCAGAGCCGTGCTGTTCTATGGAAGGGCGATAAAAAAACCGAGAGAGGATCCCTTTCGTGAAATATATGATAAAATCCTTTCCACGCCACTGGCGAACACATTCTGCACATTCGCTAGCATTTCCAGTAAAAATCGTCCACGAAAACCCGAAGGCATCGGAGACGGAGTACCGCTCTTCTATCACTGAGACATAGCCAAACGGATAAGGAATTCCAAACTTAGGAAACTCATCTCAGTGCGTTACACTGGTTTTCTCCTGCACCCAAATCCATTTCAGTAGGCAGGAGGTTTTCGAAATTGAGGTTTGCTTAAGCCACCGCTACCATGATTTATGAGAGCTGAGAATCCTACGGGAGGGAGGATCTTCTCTCGCCGCCTTCCATGCAATAGAGCGACTTCTCCAAGACCCGCTGAACGCAAACGCTTAAATGAAGGCTAATGAAAACCCGATACAACCGAATATTGCTCTTCGATTTGATTTCATTCCAACAAAGCATATCTCAGGTCCGCTCATTTAAATCTTATTAAGTACCATCCGAGGTGCTCGTCGAATCTCAACGGGAAAAAAGAAAGTCATAAATTCATTACTAATTACGACGACATGGACTATCAACACCATAGAATATAAACACCATAGACACTATAAACACCAGAGAGCATATATAACTAACAACAAGAAAGATATACTCAACAAACATTGACGGACTTTCGAATATATATTTGGAATGTGCAAATGAAGGATTGAAACTGAAAATAGAAAACAAAGACATACTCTGACCAAATGAAGTTCACATAAACAATACAGATGTAAATCCACCCGATAACCTCAGCACTGAAGACATTACGAAATTGTATTTGTACTACACATTTACTAAATATCTCCATTCCTCTACACTAAATCCTTAAAGTTTATTCCACGTGTATTTCTTATGGAGTCACTCCTCTGGGGTCGGACAATTAAGCGAAACGATAATCTGTTCTGGGAAGACATTTAGCAATGTTCAAAGCGTAAAAGTGGTACGGCATCTGATTCTCGAGCTTTTAGCAAAAATACACTCACAAGAACTTTCTGCTTTATTTATAATATTCTATTCGCGAATTAAGCAAATGAGCTGTCAATAACTTTACTTAAATAATAATAATACGCCTTTATCTGGGAGAGATTAAGACGAAATCCATGCATAATTTCGTCATTTCTTAGGGTAGAACAGGAAACATTATTCACGACAAAGAAACATCCATTAAGAAGGAGGTGCGAGAAACCTGCAAAGGCCTACCGATAAAAGACTAAAAGATCTGAAATAACAAATAATTTCGAGACGAACTGCTTTTACATTTATTCGGAGCAAATTAGGTGGCCATCGAGAGCGTCTATTTATGGGACCTGTTGATGTCTACGCAGATGAGTTTTTGATGTGTGGAAGTGAAAACATCGCGTATAATTGAGAATCGTCGATAAATGAGTTCGAAACTTCGATGGTATTGGCGACTCGAATCCGCTTCCGTACACATTAGAGACGATTTGCATGCACGTCAATGCAGAAAGAGTTTAGAACGACGCCAATTAAATTAAAGAAGATTCGATCTCTCGCGACAGATTGTCAGCTAACTCGGACTTAAGCGGTAAGTTGCAAGAAAAAACGGACATGAAAAAGTCCGACAGGACTATGAAAAGTCTGACAGGACCAGGACTAGAATCTTCCAATCTGGATCGATAGATTAATTGGCTCAGGCATCCGCCCAGAAAGTGAAATATTCCAGGTTCGAGTCCCGGTCCCGTCAGATATTTTTCACGTCCGTTCTTCCTTGAGATTATTCCTAAGGGACGCCTTTACGTGCAAAGTAAGCACTATCTCTTTCATTACGTAATATATTTCAAAAGCCAAAGAAATGTCACTAAAAAGGACATTCCTGGCTTCAAGGTTCCATGGCTATCCCCGTTTTCGTGTACAGGTATCGGATAATTAATATAATAGCGAATGCCAGCAGTAGTAATTTTGGTATACACAGTGTATGTGACTCTCAACATAAAAATAATAACAGCGACATGGGAGGCACTTGCCAGCCACGACTACACCGCAAAACATTAATTATCCATCAAAGGCTAGCAGTCAATAAATAACTAATATCCAATACTACAAATTTAAACCGAGTAGCATACTAGAAAATAAAATGTACACAAATTATATTGGGATAGAGAAATCATGACAGATATTACCATCAAAGACAATAGACCAGATACAGCCTTTATTCATAAAATTAGAAGGATTAATAACGAACACAGCCGCAACTCTGATCTTCAAAGCACTTCTTAGTTTAGATGGAAGAAGAGCCTATTTAGTCCCAATCTCACCTTAATAAAGACCGAATAATTGTAATTCTAGGAAAATAGCCAAGTACTCAGAGTTAGCAATAGAAATAAAGAAGATATGAAAGATAAACAATGTAAGCATCGTACCCATTGCAATATGCACAGTCAAATTGAAACGACAACTTTTCCGTTTTACTCAAACAAAGGTTCGATGGATTCTGAATTTCGGAAAGATCGGATTAACGGAAAGATTGCGCTCTCTATCCTCTCGTAATCTCCTTGTCCACTGCGAAAGTAATCGGTGGCTTACGGAGAGGAATTCCACATTCAGGGCGATGCTCTGTCAGTTAATGGATGCTGAGACATTCCGTTTACTCTCTCCGAATTCTCCTTCCATGGCAGCGATGTATGTGACCGGCCTCGGATGTACAGAAAGTGGAAATTACGTTAGCGACTGAAATGCTTTCGCTGGTGATTAGATCGCGGTTTTATATTCGAATTTTAGAGATGAGCATCCTGCTCAAAGTTGAGTTTCCTTTCATTGATCTGCAAACTAAAGTTATTAACTTTCCATGTGAAGCAACAAACATGAGGTGCAGACAGCATGCGCTCTCTTGTGTTTATGGCAAATACTCGCTAAAGAGGTGAAAAATTGACCTTTCTTCGGAGATATTCTCTCCATTCCACGAAAACATTAAGTGGGTGTTTGCAGCTAGTCAATGAATACGCGTAAGTCAGTCATTGTAAGTAAATTCGGAGTGTGTTTCTAGAAGAGAAATCTAGGAGAGGAGTAAATTAAATTTTCAATTTTTGGATATCACAAACGTGTCTATTGTGTGATCGAAAATATAGTTTTGGGAGAAGTCAAACTTTAGTAAAATATGTCAAGTACCAAGAAGCGTTTATATAAGAATTGATAATAGTTTTCATTTGGCTGACGCATCTTGAATAGTAACTGACAGTTTCTACCATGAATATTAGTGAGTTGCATTTGTCAGGCAATTTTCTTCAATTCGGTAGAATGGCAAAGTAAACTGGGATCACACATTCTCCCCTGAAATTATCCTCGAAGGAGAAATATCTCATAACGACCACGTCCTAAACAGGACTCGAACCCGGGACTCCGAAGTTGCTAGGCTTCATTACCGATGCTGGTAAGAGTTACACTCTGTTTGAAGGTTTCTATTTGATCCTGAAGGTATTGCTTCCCGAAGGACCGCGGAAATCTTTTTCGACAGCCCTATTTCTTCATAGATGAGCCCAATTTCTGCAGTCGACGTTCATTCCTCTTCATTCAAGTTATACATTCAACCATCCGAGCTCATCTCTCTAAACACACACACTACCCAATCCATTTATTCGCTCCTCCAATTTCCTTTTTTGTCCTCCCGTTCCGTTTGGGGAATAATCTAAACAAGGAAGGCGGAACAATTTCCAATTTCCCTTTTATGCACGACTCTCATCAATGCGACCTCTCTTTCGCCGATCCCTACGTATTCCTTTCAGGAAATGGAACTCTTTTTTTTCTCTTCTTTGGGAAGTTTTGCTCTATAATCCTCCAACTGCATTTTACTCTCCATAATGGTTTTTTCTATCGTAAATGAGGAGTCGAAGCCATTGTCCCCGTTAAAGGGTTGTCCTTTTGTTTAAAACGGAGTACTCGAGAAGTACATTTAGAGTTGCTGAAAATATTCCTCACGACTATTACGGGATATACGTCTGAGGATTAAAGGCAAAAGGCTCTTTTTTGGAAACGTAATCTGTATTGGTATCTACAGCTTTTACGATGATGGTTAGCACTAAACTGGATAATTATTAATGATAATGGCGATACGATAAGGTCTTCATAAATCATAGTTTATACCATGGTTCAGGAATACAGTTCAAAAGTTCTTTTTAAACTAGCAAAAGGTCAGTCATTTTAAAGGAAAAAGCAAAGACGTCGAAATTCGTGGAAAGAAAATTACTTTTCGTCCAAGTGATCGATAAAATTGAACGAATAGCCAAGTGGGTAGCGCGTTCGCCTTCGGTGGAAGCGGTTCCGGGTTCGATTTCCGATGGGCCCCACGAGTGCGAAATTACCTCAGCACTTTAAACAATACTGTTACTCTTACACGGACATTAACTTCCAAAAGTAAATTATTCAAAATTAAATATGTTTGGTGGGTAATGAAGATGTATTTAACAACGTGAGCGCACAGATTCTGATGTGGAATACACATTTTCATCATTCATAAAAGTAATCGGATGAGTCAACTAAGCTTCATTTGCGTGCGAGCGTGCTCTCGAGTTGCAATCACGTATTTCGTACGTTTTACATCCGTGAAAGGTCCCGCGCACGCTGTTTTCACCGATGGAATTTTATTTTTAATCGCTCTGTTTCCTGGAAAAATGACTCCAGTTTTAGTACTTTCAACATTTTCAACGACATCCGAATAAATAGCTGCGGATGACACCGTATTCCATTCAAACGTGAACGCTCTGTTTCCTTTCTGCGGAATGTGGATTTTTATAGTAAAATTTAATTAGAAAACATGTAACTAATGAATGTTTTGGTGGATTCATTTACTTTGAGAGGTGGCTATATCGAAATATGATCTTAAAGAAAGAGCAGGACATAGAAAAAGCCGAACACTTTTAGAGAGTTAAGATGGGAATATCACTCTAAAGTAATTCACTTCATCGGAAAGGCCATTAAGACATGACATCTCTCTTGCAAGATAATTAAATTCACATTCTAGAGAAAGATGAACGTATGGAATGTTCATTTCACGGGTCATTAAGCTATTCATCAATCTACGATATGAAAAATTTGATCGAGGAGAGAGCGAGGGTCGGAATCATTACTCCTACGACAATTATGAAATATATTCCAGAAACGCGTAAGAGCGATGTTTTATTTCATGGAATATTACATAGGTAATATTAAAAAGGTATTTAATTCCCAATTTGAAAAGTACTTTACTTGAGAAGTAGTTACCGTATAATATTAAGAAGCACTTGCGTACGGGGAAGAAGGTGAATCAGCAACACATCCGTGTTCTGCAAAATCTCATATTAACAATGCATAATCACATAAATCATAATTAACAATCACAATGACAGTCTCATTAATATTTATTATTTCACAAACCATTAAAAAGTGACTCAGAGGATGTTCATATTAATTAAGCTGGTTATGGTGATTGTTTACTCAAATTCGCGTGACCTGAATTCCAGTAAAATAGAGTCGTTGGCGAACAAAAATATTTTTGTTCATAATCTAGAATTTAAAAAGAGCATGTTATGTGACTTACGATCTCTCGAAGGACTTGCGATCTTAATTTTCTTGCTTTTCAGAATAACCACGATTAAGTACCACTCGACTCTGCGTTTACTATGCAAGAGTTATTCCATAGCTCATTTAATACACCTCCGAATGTTACAGAAGTGTGGTTAGTTCAGTTGATTGCCTTTTATTGTGCGAGATGTAATCTCCAGACTCAAGTGTATGCTGTCAAGGTTGCGTGCTTCGTGAAGGAAACGACGGTCATCAGAGGAACGTGCAGTTCTTTTGGTATAAATGCTATAAAGTGCCTTCCGAAGGGGATATTGCATTGCCATAACGAAGTGTTGCGCTTCGGTTGGAGGCATTCAAAAGTGGATGCGTCGCAATTTCTGAAGTATTTCCTTTTGTGTCAAATAAACTATGATTTCTATTAACGCATCTTTCAATTTCCTCCAATGCTGGCTCCCGAATCAGGAATAAATATGGTATAGGCAAGAAGAAACGCATTCCATTGACCTTCAATCTCATATAGCAAAATTTTTATTTCTGCAGTTGTATTGGCTCACATCATATAATTCTAAGAATAATATTTCTTGGATTTACCCAAATATGCATATACGATGTATTTGACTTTATAAATGAAGTTTGTATTTTCGCCTAAAACTCGAGAATCAGAGGTCTTACAACTTCAAAAGTTTGAACAACCTTAATGTATTCCCCGGACAGATACTAGTAACATGTTTAATCTCCTAATGATCACCGGTTCGACCCCAGATACGTCAAAGCGTCATACACGTAGCGCTTGCTTCTATGCAGAATTTCATTCTTTTAGAAAACTAATTTAGATATAATAGTCTCATGAAATCGAGACAAGCATCAAAAGAAGGAAAATTAAATGAGAAACCTTATATTTGTCTTAGAATGTTACGTGTTTTATTTAAAATTGCAAGAATTTTTGTTGATATACACGAATATTCTGTGAATTTTTTTATTTGTAAACGACCGTTCCCCCAGACGATCAATGGTTGAAATCATACATTTCCCCGTAAGAATAAACGGAGAATCTAGGCCATTAATAGTGAGGGAAATAGTAAGGATATTCTATATTAATAGGAGGTGATTTTAGATTTTAGTGTTTGCAACTGTTTACATTTGGGTAAATAAGTTTAAACATGGCCGTCGACCTCTCAACGAGCCGCTCTACGTTGTACACGCTTTGGCTCCAATATCAGGACGTTCTCGTTTCGGACACTAATCCACTAGAACACTAATGTGGACACACACAAGAGAGATTAGGATATAACTAGAGTACTGGATTTGATTACAAATTCTGATGATGAAATATATTGTGAATAATTCTAGGAAAGTGAAACAACCATTTTATAAGAACTTCCATGGAATTCCTATACACATACATGGCCTTTTTTCAATTAATTTCGGATGCAATTATTTAAGAATAATTATTTATAAACAAATCTTTTCTCCTCATACTAATTTGTCGTAATCATTTTGAGGTGATGTACACTGTTATCGTTCGATAAATTAAAGGGATAATAAGAATGAAAAGGGAAGAGACTCGATCAAAATGGGAACGTTTAATAGAGAAGTGGAAATAAATCTCTTCTGAGTTCACTTCGATGCAGTCTTGATGTACTAAAGAAGTCATTCCATGCCTTCAATTATAGAGGAGCAATTCCATTAACTACAGCCATCCCTAATGCGTTCCACTTAGCATTTGCCGCGATGTGGCTGATCGAAATGCAAATGCAATGCTCAAATTACAACACCGCAATGTATCTCTTAATCTTAAGGGTTATTTAGAACTAATAATTTAGTTCTAAGTCCGACGTGGAAAAGTGATAGGGTTACAGGACTGAATTTGATGATATATTTTAATGCGATATAATTATGTAGGAATATTCTACAGAGAGGCGGAAAAACAATCGCAGAGCGTCGAGTGGAAAAAGTATTCGATCGAACTAAATCCTGTTTTCGAAGATACGCAGCTGAAGAATGCAATAGAGTTCCCCATAAGTCATTTTAAATACTGACCAGGAGTTACAACGGCAACATTCGATAATTATGCGAGAAAGTGTGGCATTTATAGGAGTCAGTTCTCGTCTGAAACTCGAGAATTAGGCATCAAAAACGTATATAACTCAGCACGTTGTTGTTAAATCCAGAAATAAATTCTGCGAATAATAAGTTACAATTCATCTTTTTTAGGAGAGGTAAGTGCTTCCAGATAGCTGAGTGGGCAACGTGATTGAAAAATATTTAGTGTGATGGAGATAAAATGAAAGAGAATGTATTAAAGATTTATTTTTATAATTTTGACACTGTTTTAGACTCAAATTTACACAAAATACGATACAAATATGCCAAATAAACTTAATCACTTTTTGATACCGTTGCTTTAGTGAACTTTGTCAGAGCTTTTATTGGATAGCTTAAGATGAAGTCCTTTGGAAGAATACAGTGATAGAGCTTATACGTCACTGAGACATTGAGTTTGGACGAACAATTTGACATTCCTATAAACATACAAAATAATAAATGAAATTCATCAGTATTGAGTAAACTAATCTTAGAACTAGAGAAAACAACGGAAAACTAACTAAAAGAAGAATAAATACATAAATTAAGCTTAACTGCTCTTGAATTTTGAAGCGAGTAGCCGATGAAATGAATGCATATGATATGCAGGATTAGAAGAAGGGAGAAAAATGTGAAGACGAAAGTAACTAATCATTATTGTGACTCATACCGAAGGAAATAATGGTTTTCGTATATAATCAATGTATGTACCTAATATACTAGAAACGTTCTTATAGTTTTCAATCCATCATTCGCCTCTTCAAAAGCTCTCTCTATTAGTATTTCGTACGAATATTCTATGATATATAATATGATTTCTTTAAAAAATGTTGTTTACTGCTCATTCGAGGAAAAGTTTAAAAAATGGAAAATTCTGGGAAAGTAACCCGAAGAAAATTCTCTCGAGGAGATTGAAAATCCACTTAACAAGAATTCGAATGCAACGGCAAAACTTTTCCAAACAAAGCAGAAGTACGGGCGAGTTTCAGAAAATTATAACCATAAAACTGAGAAACAAAAATAGCGTGATTTCCTAAGAAGTGCGTTTGAAATATAAGAACTTCCTCATCTCGAAACTCAATTTAACAATTGCTCATTTAAGAAACAGTCATAACAGTAACATAAACAGAACATATCAGTAAATTAAAATTTTAATGTAAATAATTTTATAGCCTAAAATCTATTGTGTGCTCACAACTTCATTCAAATGAATTCTTATTTAACTGAAATTATGGGTAAATGGAACGGAAAACGGTCCAACAATGGATTAATACAAGGTAAAACAAGGTGAACAAGCATTCTTAAGCTGCGATATTTTTTGAGCTTTACGTATTTGATTTAATTCTGCATAACTCTTTCAGCCTTGATTGATAAACATAAAGCTCCACTGAACAGTATCAGTTTCAAAGAGCAATATAAATTTTCCCAGTAGGTCAAGCTCAAATAGTTTCTGTTGCACTGTACATGTCAGTTTTCGCTGAGCATCCTTTACCAATGCTCACATTCTACACTAATATACCGAATGTAATAGTGATAAATACAATTTATAGTACAATTTTGAATTATTAGGTACCAGCAAATGGCAGGCTCTTTCCATCAGATGTGCAAACGCACCAAAGAAGAAAGATCGACGTATATGATCTCATCGTCTATGTAATTTTTGAGGGTTTAATTCTCTGTATTTACTTGTATATGAATGTACTTCATGTATGAAATTGTAAGACGAATCTATTCATCTGCAGTTAATCTGTTATTAATCAAATCTGTTAATGTATGATGACGTGTAGTTCCCAGTGTATTTATCAACTGTGGATATATTATGTGTATTTATTTTTCTTCTTGTAATGTTCTGTCGCATCTTTTAGCTATTAATAACATCGGTAGGTTTTTCTCACATCCTAGTCGGTGTTTTCCTGTAGTGAATAATTTTTCCCTAAAAATCTCTTTTATATTCAGATTTGCTTTTCATATTCTTCTCTACTATCTTTCCAAATTAATAATTGTATGTAATATAGCAATGTGTTGGATGGAAGAGGAGATTTTTATTCTCAGAATGCCAAAATAGAGACGCTTTATTATCAATATTAACTATTCTTATAACTTTCTCGTCACTCTTCGCGGTGTTGGTTCTAATCCTGTGACGGACCTTCATCGAGGTTTTTAAACGAGCCGTTCTTATTATAACTATTAATAAATAAACATTATTATTATTGGAGTTGTTTTTATTGTTGTTCTAATGATTATTATCACCACTTTCATCGTCATCGTTATTATTACCATCATTATTACTGTTATTGTTGCATTGATAACTTACAGATGTAGGGATAACTAAATGAGAATAGATTCATGTCGTCAACCGCGACTGCTGTACAAATAGAACTGACATTATTTAAACTCAAAGAGTACAACGAAATATACAGAATTATAAATTCCTTTCGAAAAATTCCCCGAACAAGAGGCGGCAGTTCTCGATTGAATTGAATGAGAGAGCGTTTCCAAATATGTATGTAAGGAGCACCCCAGAAAAGGCTGACTATTGGAAAACATTGGGAGATGGACGTTTTTCTCTGGCGATGAATGTTTAACGAGAACTGATGGAGGATTTTTGGAGCGCGTGCATGAGAATGGCAGTACCATTGGGACGCGGCTCCAATTATTATTTCATATATTTCCCCAGAACTGGAGATAAAATTCACCAGGTGGTGGTGAAGGTCTTGAAGGTGGTCTTGCTCTGATCTTGGTGGTGAAGGAGGTCTTGCTCTGATCGATCGAGTGGAATAAATAGAAACTTAGAAGGGTCGCATCAGTGGCAGGAAATTGAGTCTGCGAACATGAAGAGGGGAAATGTGGAAACATCGTTTGAAACTTACGTACAAGAGACCTCGGGAAACTGCTGCCAGACTTTATCTTCTCTATTTATTCATAGGATTTATGTTTTGGTTTCCTAAAACTTCCGATTGCGAAATGAAAAAATGGGATCCCAAAAGTGAGGGTGTGCGCAGGATTTTGTAGTTTTCCAGGATATTGAGACCGCCGCCTCCTGATATGGTATATTAGTAAACACGTTATAATTATGACAATCACATGAGCAATGCTCTGGAACACACTCCTTTAGTCCAATGCAGTCGCATTCAAAATTATGCGTATGCTGTCACGGCAGAGACAAACAGAGAAATTATGAAAAATACACATACTGAGAATAAAATTTATCGAAATATAAACTAGTTCAGTTCTTCATTATGTAAAAGTAATAAGGCATTAGAAGTTGTAAGAGAACCTTAAGTTACTGAATACAAACATAATGAAAATCACCTTGGAGATGTAGCTATTTTTCACACTTGTTATTCCAACGTTCAAGCATTTTTAGATTCGAAAGAGGGCGGCGGTGTCAGAATAACTTTAGCTGGTGACTCTTTGGAAACTACCCACAGCCTTGCATGTCAAGATGGGATAGAGGCGACACCTATAATTCAAACAGTGTTTCGAAATTGAATTATTGAGTGGAATAAATATCTTTGCTGCTTTAGAGATGTTAAATTTGTTTATATACTTTGATTTAAGAAAAATAATTGCTTGGATCTCAGATGATTTTGTTCCAAAATTATTTTTATCCGATGAATGATCTGAGATTTGATTTCAGAGATAACGGCTGTTGCGTCTGCTCAATAATAATGGAATGGATGTGAAGGAATAATCACCAGCGAAGAGAACGTACTCGCTGCATTATCTCGAATGTCGTGTATATTGAGTGGAAACAAAAGAGGTTCCTAAAGCAATCCATACACGTGTGTGTTCCGATCGCCCGGACGCGACGCCACCAGACAGGAGTCGCCGCAGACAGCAGCAGCTCGCTCCGCGTACACTGCGCTTTCTTCGCAGGCAATTGTTATCGCTCACATTGTGATGTCCCCCATGACTCGTAGTGTGACTTCTGATTCACTCAGTCGGATTTTTCCGGTTAGGGAATGGTCGTGTATGTTCTTCCTTTGTACTGTTTGAAGCTTATACCTGTAATGGTCCAGTGAATGGATGTTTGTGGGCGGTATTGGTATATAAATGAATAAATCTGAACTCAACTTTTAATAATGACGGAGCTCATTTTATATTTCTCGTTTTTCATTGAAATTTTGTGATTTCGTCTAAACTGTGGCTATGATGAAATGAAGGCGACACTTTGAGGAAAGCCATGCTACGAATGAAACACAATCTGTAAGTGCTTCGTGAACGCACACTTTGTAAAACACACTGCTCAGTTGTTACCTGATGATATTTCCGCGGAAGCCAAACCTGTCGTCTGAATAAACTACAGTGGAAATTACCAATTCGTTCAATGATTGATGTTTGCTGTATTGTTGAAATATAGACTAAAAACAGAAAGTGAAAGTACTTTAAATAGAATGTACTTAAAGTAGAAAGTTTGTATGTGTGGTTGTGTTTGTGGGTTATTATTATTATCTGTGGGACGTTATACAAGGTAATTTATGCATCGTAAATCGGCTCAGTTGTGATGTAAAAGTAGTTAGCACTTATGGATAAAAAACTCTATACAGTTTTTGCACAGCTGGAAACAGTAACTGCACCAAGTTATAGGTCTGATCGTATCACGGGCTGGAACACAATATCACAGATATATCACAGAGAATATCAAGGACAGTATCACAGCTACGCCGTCACATGTAGGCGCAAAATCTTCATCAGAGTTAACGTCGCAACAATCCAAAATGTAGGAGGCCCCGAGGAAACAGTTTTTAGATTTAGATTTGTACCCTACAAGCCGCCAGTGGCGTATGGCAGGGGGTGGATTAACACCGTGCCTAATCTACCGTATTAGATTCTCTGATGTTATTCGGAAAGAACAACCAGAAGTAACTATCTGTTTTAGCGATTATATATCTGCCCAGGGAATTTACACCGCCTGTTTGGACTCAATCTCCCCGCGGCCAGCCCTTGTGCAACGGCAGTTTCTACATTGATATTACAGACATTTACAGAGATATTTCGTCATGTTATTTGTAATAAAGGTAATGTGACATGTGGTCGCTTTCTTTTTATTACTGAAGAATTTGAAAAAACGCCGTTTCGGGAGTGGGCCATCCTACTGGATAGGGACAAGGATCCTGAACGATGTTGTCATGTCTAGTGACTTTTGAGGTGAAAATGCACCACCCTTTCAGGGTGTCATTATAAAAGTCAGTATTGGGGCACAGACTAAATGTCTTTTGCTCTGCGAACAGGCCAAAAACCTGGATTAATTATTTATACCTCAATATTCTGTCAGCGGCCACAATTTTCCATCTCATTGGGGAATCCCATGGTTTCAAGAAGAGACGCTGGAGGAAGATCATTCGGAAAGCTAGGACCTTGTCCTCTACGTCAACAAGCGCAAGCCCTCCCTCGTGGTGCTGTTGAGATACGGCAATTTATCCAGTGTTTACTATTAGACCAGGCAAAATTGATTAGAACCTTTTGGTGACATTGAATGAGCGGTGAAGTGAAGACCTGAAGGATATGCCGCAATTCTGGCGCAATGTAGTAATTAGCTGTGAGAACTCGCCCTCTCAATGACAGAGAACGTCTTGTGGTGACCATTTTTAAGGAGGTCAATAACGTCTGTCATAGTTGCTTGCAAAAAAAATTGTTCTTGCTTTGGATCGTTTTCTAGCAAAACGCCAAGAAATGTTGCACCTTTGCTGGTACAGTGAAAAATGTATTGTTTGTACCAAACTAATTGTTTGTACAATGAAAACCTAAGGGCAGGTCTTCACGGGATTTCCATTGCCCGCACCAACGATCTTTGGCTTTTAGCATGATTTAGAAGTGCTCCTGATGTGTCTGCATATTCTTGAAAGGATAGTAGGATCTGGCTAAAAATTTTTCTATAAATTTTGTAACATCCTCAGTATATGAAGTAGTGATATGATTATCTATGGAATAGTATTGTAAGGAAAAGCCACTTATTTTATTCATGGGGATTTTAAGGAAGGGTTTGATGGTTAAGGAATAAATCTGACCTGAAAGTGGGCATTCTTGTCTTACTATCCTTGTCGTATTATATGGAGCAGTCAGAAAGTTAATAATGTTGTCTTGTCTTGTCGTATTATATGAAAGTCAGTGATGTTAATAATACACTGTGCATTAGCATACAGCATTCTGACGAAATTTTCACCAAAACCCATTTTTAGAGCAAAGAAATAGGTAGTTGTGACTTACACGGTCAAAGGCGTTGCTTTGGTCCAAGGAAATTATCGCTTAGGGTCTGTTATCTTGATTAACGGTTCTGATTACAGCACGTGTTAACGATAATCTAAAATAAATGAAAGATAGATGAGTAGTAACGGTAAATAAGCCGTGTAGCGACCTTAAAAACCCACGTGCGGCCAAGTATCTAAAAATATATCATAAATGTTTCACTCAATTTTTTATCCTAAAGGTCAGTGACGAAAAAAAAGCAAAGTTTGGGTGGAATTTTATTTAATGAAGAATCAAAGAAATCATTTTTAAAATATTGGTAGCTCTAACTTTCAACTGATAATTTTCAGTTACATTAGTTTTAGTTAAATTAAAGTAGCTTTAACCAACTAAAGAATAAAAGACAGTTTGAAGAGGAGGCGTTGAGTGGAGAAGATTTTGGGCAAAAGGTGGGGAAAAAATATTCGAAGAAAATTGAAAGAAAGTCGAGGTAAGAATTAACGCTTTCAGAAGCGGGAAGAACGTCACTTAGACGAAATGCAACAATGTCAAGGTTTGACTGTGTTTCAGAGTAAGAGCAGCACACCACAAGAGTGACAGCGAGTCAAGGGCTTGGATTGATATACCAGATGGAGAGTCAATACTCCTGGAATCCGGCAGATTCCGTAAACAGCGTCTCCCCTTCAAAGTCCCCTGCGGTACACGAGAAGGGAAAGCCATTCCATTCTCCCCTATCTATTCCCCAAAGCCTTCCTATTTTCCCATTTCATTACCGAAAATGAATGTATTTCCCCACGGGGGCGGATACGGCGCCGCAAGATGGCCTAAGAGCGCAAATAAGCCTCCATTTTGACTTTCTAAAATATATTTTTTCTCTCTTTTGTTTCCAAATTCGCTCGCGTTCGAGGTGGTAAAAGTTTCTTTCCGATTCGCAACAACTCTCAACAGTTAACTTCCACAGCGTTTGGCGACACTCATTTGCCCGTCCACCAATCTTCAATTAAAGTAACATTTCCCTTTCCTTGTATTTGCTTCCACTTTCTTATCTCAGATTTTCTTGATTTCTCTTTTTTGGGCTAAAATTTTGCGCACACATTTGACTCCGATAAGACTCTTCCGTCCTAAGTGTAAAAACGCACGACGTCTTCGAGATAAAGCGACGAACTTTGCCTGTGCGGCGGCGCTAAATTCGTTGCCGTAGTTACCGAAGTGTCGAGTTAACGTCGGCGGCGGTCTCCAGAGAGAGAGCCTTAATAGACACGGAGTTTGACACAAAAGGGCGTGTTTTAGCGCATTTAAGTGCGATTCAGCCGCTCGCATTGCCTTTCTATTTTCCACTCCTTTTCGGCGGGAGAAAGCTATTACCATATAGTCGACTTCGTATCTTTCGCCCACTTTATTAATATCAGCAATTCGAGTTAAGTAATGAGAGTTGGCTTGCATACTGCAGAGATATATTCCCCAAATACTGTTCCCCAACAAGGACATACAGAGCCCTTTTTGGTTTGCCACACATATGAACGCTCATTATCCTATCTAAAAGGCAAACGGCGATCACTTTAGGGCCTTTGCGAGAGACCCTTAAGACAAACAGAGGGTGGAGGCGGAAACAACGATTCTGGTCCCAAACGTAGTCTTTCCTTCATAGAGTAGTTTTAAAAGGTCCCTCTGAAGCCCTGAGAGGGTTCATGTTTTAGAACAGCTTCAATTTCTCCATAAGAACCACTTGGAAAAGTCGCAGCGCTCTGGCGTCGAACCAAGGACCATTTAAGAAGGATATGGTTGCGTATTACGTTATACAGTGTACTCTTCCAAAAATACTCAATGGTATGCGAGCATTACATTGAGTAATTTTGTATGAAGTGTCCGTTGGTTCTCAACGGGGAAATAAGGGTCATAAATACCAAACTAATTGGGATTTGATGGACGCTAAGGAATACTTTAGGGAGTCAATGAAACGGACGGCAGTCGGAAACAAAAGGGCATTTTGTCGCTTCATTATTTTGAAATCCCGTTGAAGGTTCACTTACTAAACTTTCAACTTTATATTTGAATCCTTCATTTGGATATTTTATATGAGTTCCGATCAAAATTTAAAGTTTGACTTTTATATTCTGATGCTTCCCAAAATGTTTAAATTCATCGAAGTTTTGTGTGTAGAATAATATTCCAATACGATATAAAAGTATGATACCTCCATATATTGCCATAATTTTTCGTCAATTAGGTTGTTTGTAACTTCAAATTTTCACAATATTTTTGTGTATTTTATCATAATACTCTCAAATTTCGAATCTAAAGTAATATTCCATGGCTAAAATAAGAATTTTATTTAATTTCCCTTAATTTGGTGTTTGACTTGTTTTACTAAAAACTAATTTCGAATTTAATTTTGCCGAAGAAGAAACGGCTGCAATCAATGAAAATAAATTTGACATGTAATCTTCAAGGAAATTTATTTGAATGATCTTAATACGAACCCAGAAAAACTAGCAAATAAAATGCGACAGTTTTCCCCAGTGGTTTCAGTGGACACAAATGAAAAATTTAACGGAAATTGGGCAAAAGATGCAATCTAAGACAAACTCACAAACATAGAGACGAGGTTGGTTAAAAAGTAATGCCCGGCATTATCTCTGCAGCTAAAAACAAAGCTAGAAATTGTGTGCATAGTTTGTTATCTCCTGCAGATAGCTGTAGGAAGCTTTCAAAATGGAGCCCAACCGTGAAACATGTTATAGAAAAAGTCCTCTGATTGAATTTCTGAAACAGAAATTCAATCAGAATTCTGAATTTCAGAAAGGAACGGAAGGGAACATTCGCAAATATTTGTACAGAGTCTATGGAAAATCTGCAGTTGATGGGAGTACAATTGGTTGCTGGATATGGTGGGAGAGTGAATCAGAAGGCGGTTGAAAGTGAAAACATGGGTCCATAACCAGAGCGAGGACTGGTACCAGCAGGACATACATGCCCTAGTGAATCGCTGGAGGAAATAAATAGAAATTGAAGAAGATAATGCGGAAACTAGATAAGACATTTTTCTTTCATTTGCGTAAATTTCATTTCTGTAAAACAAATAGTTTCTGAGAAAAAATATGGAGTATTACTTTCTGACTGACCATCGTACAAACTTAAATCCTACTTTAAATATAGGACTAACTATTTTTACAGCCTACAGGTAGATACAGATAGATGAAAATGGTGTAAAACTGATCAGAAAAGGTAGTTGAGATTCTTCCTTGAGAGAACAGAAGGCACCGGTTTACGATAAAAACAAGAACCGGCAAAGATATTTAATTTATTTATTGTTTTAAGGCTAAATTACTTAAGAGAGTGTGCATGTATTATTGTTCGTGCGTGTAAATTCATACAAAAATATATGAACTCGAACCATTATTTACGCTAATGTAATTATAAACTTATAAAATATTATTCTTCTTGAGCAGACGTAACTTTTCAATTCTATAACTTTCCGACCCAACGGTTGTTAAGTTTGAGATATGAATTCGGAATCTGATTTATTTCCGAGTTCCACAACCGGAGGTTTTAATTTCTTTTTCTTACAATTAATACCATATCTGCAGCAAAAACAAATTAGCGGATTTCTAAGAAGTGTGTTCAGCCCACTTCCGAATATAAATGCAAATGGAATCTGATCCCGTTTTCTTTCGCTGGGGAAAACTTCGCGATTCATCGAAAAACTTATTAACTTTGGTCAATATTCCACTCTGCATTTAATATCTTTTTCTGTCTTTCATTCCCACACTCCGGTCCAACTTCCCTCTGATGTCTTTCCTACAATTTTCCTGCGCTCTGTTTCCTTCACTTTTTATTGAAACACCCCCCAAACCTCTGCTGGAAACCACCTATTCTTCCAAAACAACTCCACTCCCCTCCCCTAAACCCCACATTCTTGCGACAAACCCTCGCCTAACCTACGCGCCATCGCTTTTTTCCGCTAAACTTGGGGAGTTCTTTTATGGAAGGCCGATTCGCACCCCTTCCGATGTCTCTCAAATGGACGCCCTTCCCTCTCTTTTTCCCTCGTCCTTTCAATCCCTCGGCAGCAATGCTGTTCGTTGCAGTGTATTCTCACTGCAAACTTTGGAATAGAACAACGACACCCAATAAATCTCTCAATTCTTCCCTTAAAAAGCACAGCTGCTAAAATCAATTGGCATAGAAAACCAAATCACGAAGCAAACATAATCGCCTCATCCGAATCTTAATTTCCTCAAACGTCTTTCCAAACGTCTTTTTGGGTGACAACTCACACAGTAATATTAATCAGCTGATTACTTCCATCCTTATAGTGTACAGATTGCTTGCAGTTACGACCTGTAACTAATGCTTTATCGTACACCGTATTTTTAAAAGTTAAATATATGTATTTTTACAATGGCCGCTTTAAATTCTGACTGAGGCACATAATGCAATTATTCCCTGAGGCACATAATGCAATTATTTAGGCTTTTAAGTGCCGCTTTAAATTCTGACTGAGGCACATAATGCAATTATTCCCTGAGGCACATAATGCAATTATTTAGGCTTTTAAGTGCAAATATTCAATTTTTCTCCAAGAAATTTCGTGCATCCTTCCTCACTTAGATATATAACATTATTTCTGTCGTTGAAAAGTGATATTAAAACCCTCCAAAATAACAATAGGAGGATTTAATCATATCCTCTTGTTTTTATTGAACGTGATTTTAAAATGGTTATATGTACGTAAATTCGAAGTATGAAATCGCATCTCTTAATTTAAATTATCATCAATTTCTCGATTTACCACCTTCCCTCAGATTGGAATATTTTAGCATGTTAAGAGTGTATCATTTAATACGTGAAGTTGCATATTTCGTTATCCCTAACATTTCAGGTGGAAAAGTTCTTCAACTGCCAACTCAGTGATGAGGAATATTTTATAATCGGATAACAGCACCTTTACCGCACAGGTAAAGAGAACTATCAGAGTTCAGTTGTGTTTCACTTTTGCATACCTTCATAAAATATACAGTAAGGAACAATTCTTGCCAAGAGAATGAGTTTAACAGCTAAATACATAAACTAATGGAGTCCAATAGGAAAATAAAATCACTCTGCAGGAAATCCATCGTCCTCAACCTGATTTCGGTTTGGAACCGATGTGAAAAAGTTTTCAAGGTAAAAACGCCTTCAAACGCCGCATAGCGCAATGTGAAATACAGCGATGTAACTTTGATAAATATCCTTATTCTTATGTTGACAGCACAACATTTCTTTGCGGAGGGTTGCCTAAATACACGGGGCCTCTGCCCCTCTTGGAGAACAACCTTTTGGCTGACACCGATGAAGAAAGAAAAGAAAATTGGAACACGGCTGTTAATAAATTAGAGGTTTAAAAACACTCCGTTGGCCGTATGTCGGCAGGCTCATTCCTCATCGTGAGACCCTTGAGAATGGAATCTTTGCTTCCGAAATGCGCATAGGGAAATCCCCAAATATCGGTAATCCAGAACTTCCAGTTTGCTTCTAGACGCGAGTTCCGCCTGCCGACGTACGGCGTAAAGAGTCTTTTTAAACCTGTCGCCGATGAGTTGAGGTTATCANTATAGATTTATTATTATATATTCTGCGATTTACCAGAAAACTGTGCAACTCTAAATGTTTGAATATCCACATTTTTGTTTTTTATATTTCCATGAATGGGAACAAGATTGGACGAATGCACGCTGCAGTCCTTCCCCCCTGCCACACGCCGGAAGGCGGCTTGCAGGGTACTTATGTAGATGTAGATGTAGTTATTCTTTGCTCGATATATGTATTTTTACAATGGCATTTGTTATTTTATAAACGATGTACTGTACTATTTGGTAGATACTCTAATAAATATTAAAGAGACTGCGTAATCTTGTAAAAGGTAAATATTTATCATAATCTCCAGTAAATAAATACTGATCCATATGTGTATAGACATAGTTACAGGTGTATTGAATACATTTATTTTGACTTTACACACGACGCATGTGTACTTAGTCCATCTGGTATTCAATTTGAATATGTACGTAACGTATACAAACCTTATATGTCAACTTCAATGTTCACGGAATATGTGTCATTGAATTATTTACTTAAATAAAACGTATTTATATTGTTACCGTACAATTTGCATTCATTTTCACTATAGCCATCTTCGTAGCATCAGGGTTAGATGTAAGAAGAGACTTGTTAGTCTCAATCTCGCCCTGAATAAAGTCCTTTATTATTATTATCATACGGACCTGAAGAGGTCCTCTTAAACGCCATCTTTGCGGAAATTAACAGTACGAAAATTGATAAGAAAGGCACGTCACAGAGTTAACTGAAGTAACTTTGATATTCACAAATTTCGTAACTTTTCGAACGACGTCGTTTGGGAGGATTGTTGAAGACAAATTTGTTTATTTACTCGTAATTTTGTTAAAAATATGTCAAAAGATCGAATTATGTTAGATAAATGAGGTATTCTCGGAATTTAAACTGTAGATAATCCTTCGTTTACGTTTAGTGGTGGACGTTCCTTACTAAGTGTAGTGGCATTGCTAACAGTGCTTCGACAGCTCATTCCGTGGACATCGGTTCCCACCGGGAATTGAACCCGGGATCGTTTTCACAGAAGTCGAACGCGTTGCCCACTTTGCTATCTGCTTAATAAGAGTTGTTGCAGAATAATAATTGGATGTGGGCGAAGCAGAGCCATGCAAACTAAATGGTAAGAATTAAAGGTCTACTATAAGAAGAGAAGTCAGTTTTGTGGGATTTAAGCATTTGCACTTTCAATAGTAAATCGCCGACCCAACTGCACGTGTGCTCCTCAGTGAGGCTAATATTTAAATCGCCCGAGGGAAATTGATTTATTGCTTTGCCACGATAATGAAGGAAGGAAAAATATCTTTATAAATGTTGGGAGAGAAAAGGGACTATTTTGGAATGTGAAAGATCTATTTAGCAAAACTGAGATATGAAGTGAATTTGTCGTACATTACTCATATTCGATACGTATCACATATCCTGAAGTGTCCATCACCGTGATCCAGGGGATTGTGCCGTAATTATTTTCTCTTCAGATTTCACTCCAATTCAATGGAAATTTCGTTTGTTTCGGATGCTTTCGGACATTCACCGCCGAAACGTTTTTTCGCTCCGAAAATTAAATATTATAATCCTCTGAAAAAATTAATGACGAGCAACTTTTTTCATTAGATTAAATTAAAGTGGCTGTTGAAGCAAAACTGATGAAATTAAGAGCTCCGTCGGACTGATTGATAGAATGTTATGTGTACGATGGATGTCGAATGTAGTGAGGACACCACCGAATAGTGGTGAGGAGTGGGAATGTCGGTTTATTCCTACATTTTTGGTGGTTCCTCAGCTATGTCAATCCTTAAACAAGTGTAAGAATTGAAAAGCGGAATGTTATACTTTTCGGTCTAAGAATTTTTTCCCGGTTGGCATCAAAATTACGACATTAAAAACAGTCCTTTATTGATAGAAAGCAGACTCTTCCTTTACATCTGATTTACTTCATTCCCGACAGACACACATTGTACTTTTCCTTTCATCGCCGATTTTTCTGCGTTGATTAGCTCAAATTTACATTGCAGGCAACCATTACACCTTCGCATTATTCCTTCAAGTTTTGAATTTATACAAAATGCCAGCCCATGTATTACAGCTCTATTATAACGCCGTAGATTTAAATCATCAGAAAACCTAATTTTGATGCGAAAATTTCCCAAAAATATACCGTTAAGATTTGACTTTGTCGACTGTTAAGGCTTCGGAAAAGGATAAAATGTGGCAATCCCATCGTTATTTATATATCTGTCCTTCAAAAGAAGATTTTTACTAAACCTTGTATTTTCGCGTTTGATTTAAAAATAAAGAATCCCCGCGCACAGCTTTTTTTATCTCTGTAATCTGGCTCTTTCCTCTGAACAGAACACATGATTGATCCGCATTCCAGCAGAGAGCTTGCTTAGGATGACCATCGTGTTTTTCGGCCCGTTCTCGTATTTTTGTTCGATTAAATCCTTGCCTCTTGTAGGTCAAGCCCAACTGCGCAAAATGAGAGGCGTAAAAAAGACTTATTCCATGGAAACGACAACGCAACAAAGAACTGCACATATATTGAACCCTCAATCAGTCTCTGGGGCTTTTCCTTGCCCATCACTGTATTCATTTCATTCGAAAATAATTAAAATAATATGCGATATCAACTTTCACAAACTCGAAATTTTAAAACCCGTTGATATATTACGTATCTCCGGCTGATTTTTGATAAAACCTTGAGAATGATCGAAATAAAAGTATTAGAGTTGTAGAGATCGAAAGTAAACAATTCCAAATACAGAATAATAATGTTTATTTATTTACCTCCCTAAGTCTCCATAAACATTCATTTGTGACATTGACAGTGGTAGACAGAAACTGTAACAAAGGACGAACATACACAGCCTTTCCCCAACTAGAAAAAGCCGATTAGCTGGGACTCGAACCCGTGACCTTGGGGTTGTAGTGAACTGACCACGGGTTTCGGTGTGCTCGAGGCAGGCAAATGAACTTGCTTTGAATCCTAAAATACAATGCATACCGTTTTCATTTAAGTCTCAATCCTTGACCGAACGTTTTGAAAAATATCTTGCTTAAATCATGTCTGAGGCTTGTTTATTAAAATGTGGGAAAGAGAATTAAAAATCTCTTGTTAATAGTTATGAATGTTTGGATTTAATTTTGAGGATTCATCGAAATGGGAGCGTCGCATTCATCTCATGTGGCCAACTGCAAAACAAATGAAGAGATAAGATGCCTCTAGAGATTAGCGAATAGCACTCATTATTCTCCGCCTTTCGCCTGGCTATTCCTTGGAGCATAATTTCACGAAACCGTCCTGTCCTTTAGAAAACTATTCGCTCCAAACGGACATAAAACAAGAGAGTAACTTTAAATTGCGATTCTATATCGCTCGGTCATCAAACAAAGAGGTAATTTTTGCCCTCATTTCGAACCAAATGGAATCGGTTATCAGATCATATTTCCACAAAGTCCGTTCTCCGTGCTTTGTTTCGGATGTTCAGAGAAAGGACTTCTTTTTGGCTTTACTTCATCAAGAGAAATATCAAAGGGAAGCGGTAGAAAGCTGTACTTTGTTCCTGTAATTCAACCTTCGTATATATACTACTATCAACCTTTAGTTGAAGTATTTCGATAGAGGGAAATTAATCTCTCTGATGAATTATTAACCATTAACCGACGAACGAGTTCGTATGGCTACAACTTGATTAGGAGATCATTTTTTAAAATATTTTAAGAATAATACATAACTTTGAAGTAATTATCTGAAAAGGAGAGCTGTGTTATATCGGATAGATGGAGATAAAACGCTCTCAGTTTTAAGAAAACTTAAAATAAATTTTTGTTTAATTAACGTAAATACTTTCGAATCATCTGCCCTTAAAATCTGTTATGAGAACTCTTACAGCCCATAATACATCAATATAGATTTATTATTATATATTCTGCGATTTACCAGAAAACTGTGCAACTCTAAATGTTTGAATATCCACATTTTTGTTTTTTATATTTCCATGAATGGGAACAAGATTGGACGAATGCACGCTGCAGTTATTCTTTGCTCGATTATGCAATTTTTATTAACCGTAAGACCCGAGAAGGAAAAAGTTGCTAGTAGATATTCCCTTGAGGGTTTGAAAAGGGTTTGTTAATAAAACCCCATATAAAAGAATATCGTATTAATATTACTACACCACTGCTATAGAAAATATAGACAATGGGATTTCCTCTCCGACAGAGAGCAACGCGTAGTACTTGATGGAATTAGCTCCAACCTAGTTAAGGTAACCTCAGGCGTCCCGCAGGGAAGCGTAATCGGGCCGATACTGTTTTTAATATATATCAACGATCTTAGCAAAATAATCGATAGTAAAGTTAGGATATTTGCGGACGATACGGTAATTTACAGAGAGATTGAGAGAGAAGAGGATAGATTGATCCTTTCGAATGACTTAAATAAAATTGCAAAATGGTGCGATGATTGGCAATTGGAGCTAAATGTAGATAAATGTTCAGTAATTAACTTCTTTGAAAGAAAATCGATAACTAAAGATTACTCGTATAGCCTCCAAGGGAAAAACTTAATAACGGAAGAATCGGTGAAATATCTAGGAGTGACCCTTACTAATAACTTATCATGGAGTGCCCACATCCATAACATATGTGGAAAGGCTTTTAAGAAACTCGGTTTTGTTAAGAGAATAGTCGGAAGAAGCGAAGAAAAAGTCCGCGAGCGTTGTTACTTCGCGTTAGTCAGGCCTCACCTTGAGTATGCATGTAGTATATGGGACCCAGCCGACAAGTGCTGTATTCGAGAAATAGAAAAGGTGCAACGAAAAGCGATACGTTTCGTGAAGAATTGCTATGATAAATCAGTAAGCGTTACTGAGATGCTCAAGAACGCGGGATGGGAATCATTAGAAAAAAGAAGATTAACACTAAGGATAAATTTATTAAATAAGTTCAGAGAAACCACGTTCTCGGAAGACGTCGCGGACATAATGCGCCCTCCCTGCTATATAGGCCGCTCCGATACAGCGAGGAAAATAAGAGAAATAGATGCGAAAACGAACCGATTCAAGAATTCGTTTTTTCCGCGAACGATACGCGAAAGTAATCGACTAGGTAAATAGAGTCTTGGTGCATGCACCCCCTGCCACACGCCGAAAGGTGGCTAGGAGGGTATACACATAGACATAGACAGACATCATTTGAAAGAATCTCCAAGATCAAGGTTTCGGGGACCTCGGTTTAATATTGGACTTTTTCAATCTTTCTTTTCATGTAAAACGATATTTAAACACAATATATTCATTAAGAGACCACTTACAGCTATTTTTGTTCGCAGCTAACAAATAGAACTGATCCAGACAGCGACCAAAAATTCCAAGAATTTTCCATCCCAAGTAAACGCCATTTTCGCCTCAACAAGGAAAATTTTTCATATTGTGTAGTAATTGTTCAACGGAAACAATGTTTGAGAAACATTCGTACCTTTGGCTAGCTCACAGCAATGGCAATGTATTGAACAAAATAATTTATGCGATTTGTGATTAATAAATGCGATCGGTTCAAAAGCAAGCACGTTTTTACTTTAGTTGAGGCAAAAGATACTTACTTCTTTAAATATCACCATTTTTCAGCCTATAATTATTTTACTTCATCTAAGTTTGGAATGTTTTAAAGACATTTACAATATGCGACAAAAGGGAATGTTTATTGTAATTTTTCGTAAGTTCATTATAGCATCATTATTAACATAGTTAGCAATATCATAAAGACGTACAGCAGAATCGTCTTAATTGAAAGTGTTTGGTGCTGAATCAGACTGAGTGGGTGCCTCTGAAGCGACGTCCACTGCTATTAGCGGTTTGCTGTGGATCACAATACATTCTATCGATGATTGGCTTTAATTTCATGAATCTTTTGGTGACAATTAAGTTTGAAATTCAGCTATTTTATTTAATTTCTAGACTTTTTTTGAGATCTCTTGGGCACTGTAGCAGATAAATTCAGTGACAAATATCTGCTGTATTATTGATTTTGTAATGATCACATATAAAGGAATTATTATTGAGAAGAATTCAAGATACAAATATATAATTTATTAGCAGTTTCGTTGAATACTTTTGAATCACTGAATTAATTTTTATATACAAATAATTTCGAAGTTTGCATTAACAATACAATACTGACTTCTAGAAAACTGGCTGATTAGGCCGATCTGACAATGAGCGTTAAATAAGAGAAATAAATGCGAGAACAAGTAGTTATAGGGACTCCACGAACGATACGCGATGACAATACCCAATGAGGTAAGAGGAACGCTTTTTCGAACCCTCTGCCACACTCCGAGAGGCGGTTTGCAGGGTATTTATGTAGATGTATCTCTTATCGGCAGAGACTAATGGTATGAATATTAGATGCCATCAGAAAAATTTACATTTTTGCTTGAAATAAATTTGGAATTTCATATAACTTGATTTCATCAGAAATATCTACTGCGAATTTTGGGGAACTCTCGAGTAAAAATGCCAAACGAATTTTGTTTACCATCATTAGAGCAATTGCGTTTCGACGGGCATATTCCACTTCAGAGACTAAACATCTTCTTCAACTCAATCGTTGATGCTTATGTGAATGTAAATCTGAAATTCTGATTTTAAGAAATGATCGTAGGAAATAGAATCAGGACCCTCTTGCGCGTGAACTCTATGATAAACCAAGTTTTGCAATCCAACGGTTTGAAAGACCTTGATTTTTAAGACGCACTTTCCAACGTTAAATTATTACTAAAATGAAACATTGTGCAGCAATCTGACACCAATTCAGATCAAGGTTGCGTAAGATTAGCTTTTAACCTTAAGTAGGAAGCCTTCTATTAAATTCCGAGCAAATTTTTGTTGGAAAATTACAGCAGGACTGAAATCCGCAGTCGAATTTCATACAGTCGATGACAGCCATTTCAGACAGCCCACGAATCACAGACCTTTGGTTTTCGAAAGTGACTTCCTCTCTTTCAATTTTCTTCTATTTCCACGAAATTTGGTTTGCGTTTGTATCCGAGGGAAGTCTGCGTATCTTTGCAACGATATCATACAAATTTCCAAATCTGAATACGGAGGCGTAAGCATGACAATCTATCTTGAAAGAGCGACGTCGGTGGCAGAATTCGTAAGCTATTCCACGGAAATATTCAGCGGAGCGCTCATTAAATTATGAGCGAAAATAGTGGCTTAGCCTGTGAGATTTCGAAGGGAGGCACATTTTCATTTGAAAAATAAAACGAAAGACAGCTTCGGAATTATTCTTTTCTGCTCAGTGCTTGAAAAGCAGCGAGCTCCATAAAAAGTTTGGGGAGCTTATCTCAGCAAAACTTTCTTTATAATAAAAGCGATTTTTTTCAACTAACTTAGTTAACGAGAAAAATCTTGGTGGGTTCGCATAGATAATGGCCACTATTCAATGCTATTTGAATTGCAAAATGTAAATTTACATTCGCATATGAGAAGCTAAAATATAAACTGTTTACATAAAATTGTGAACATTTTTTAATCTTTTTTAGCAGCAGTAGCATTCACTATGCCTTGACTTGACTATATAATAAAGAGCATTTACTTTAGATATCTCCACGGCCATCTTCATTTGTCTGTAGGTATATGGATCATTGATGTTTTTGTAAATCATAGTAATCTTATTCCAAGAAACCAGTATATCTTCTTCATCAGCAATCTGAATTCGGAAGCTTTTACACATATCTGTGCTTGTTTTGTCGATCAACCTAAACTGGATTCGTGGATTTGCAATACCGACCTAAAAGGGAATTTGACTCTGAATATTCCGCCCCTTTGTCGCCGCTTCGCTGTGAGTATTATAAGTCAAAGAAGACCCATTCGATTGTGAATCCTCTGATATATGTATGATAGGAGGAACGAATAAAGCTGTAGAGAGATGTACGGATTCCAAAGGAGATGTAAATCACTGAATTCCTTTTGCGTAATGTAATACGTAATGTAATCGAAAGAAATCAATTTAGGCTCTTCAATACATAAGAAGGCGATCTTGAAATTCTTTTCTCTTTACCTATTTCAATTTCTTCATTCAGTTTAGGGATACAGTTCATGGAGTGAACTCTTATTGTGATCAATCGGAATCTATCAATTCAATCAAATTTAACCTTTTCGCTCTGTTATTTTGTGTAGACTAAGGAAATATTTCTACACAAACAAACGCATCTCGTAAATCGTCGAAGCTGGTGTAAGTAGTGCATAAAACTGATTCATAGCTTCCAGGGATACCAATTAACCCCTTCTGGCCCCGAACAGCTAACCCTTCCTACAGTAATTGGACATACTAGGGTTAATTCACAACCCATTTTTCATTGTGTGGTCGCGGAAAACTAAATGCTCTTTAATGACGATTTATTAAAGTATTTTTGCCTTGGAACGAATATTCTGGTGTTACGCTAATAATATACACATTTTAAATGAAACTCTACCGTTAATTTACTCGTAACCTTTACTATAAACTTAAAGAAAAACCTAAATATTTCATTTCCGTCCTATACAAGTTTACTAGAAACAGTACAATTACGTTTAGAAGTGGTACATTATCGACAAAGCGCGATATTTTTATTTCTAAGGTAGAGTTAAAAATGATTCAACAAATATTCCTTTAGCAAAACTGCAATATCATTCAGTTAGCAGTGAGAACCTAGATTCCAGCACCCAAAGTGGTGGTCACCACGAAGGAAACCTAAAGCGTCAATAACTGTATGTACTTTGAAGACTCCAAAAGTGTTTGGGTGCAGATACTCTTCGCAAAGGTTGGGATACATTTGTACGGGGATTCCAACGGCGGAGAGGTTAAGGTTAAGGTTAAAGTTAAGGTTACGCATATTTATTATCTAATTCCATTCGCCATTGTTTTCTTTTCGAGAAACTGTTTAAAAAATACATTATTTATTATTTAAACACTATTTTAACAAAAACATTATTTTTAATGGCAGGTCATGAAGAGTGATTATTATTTGATTCGTTTTAGATCTCAGATGAACGCAAACCTCCAGTTAAAATAACAGCGACCCCATGGCTGTCATTGCCTTTGCCCACCTTTCCTGAATTTGGTTTAACTCTTTTCTTCTAAAAACTCTTTTACTAATTTTTGAAAAGACTATTTCAAGAATCTATTAGTTATTAGTATTATTAATTATTATTATTATGACTTTCTCTCAATATCAAAACTCAGCTAGTTGGTTAGCCGAGGCAAAAACATACAAGCAAACTATAAAATAATAACAACCATCACATCATTACTTCCAACATTCGTCAAATAATCTCAGCAAGAAAAAACAGCGTTGCATTAAATAGACACTAAATAAAGAATTGACGATTAGAGAAAATTTGCGGTGACTTTCCTCTGGAGAACTTCGCTTTGGTTGGAAATTTTGAAATTTAATAGACTGAGATAGCACGTTTGGAAGCAGCAGAAATGTGAATATGGGAAAGAACGCTTAAAATTAGCTAGACCAAAAGTAAAACGAAATCTTAACACAAATGAATGAAATGCGATTGACGAAAGAAGTTTCTTTTTATAAGAGGCTAATTAAAGTAGATTTAGAGGGAAGAGTGTTAAGAAAAAAGGAAGAGAATTACCGAGGAGAAAATAGCAATCCAAGCAAGAATAAGGGTGGACGACCTTAAGAGAAGATTGGATCTTGTGGTTGCAGCATTTAGATGATGACAGTATGATAATTACCAACATAGCGCATACTTTTGGAATGGTTCAAAGTCATTCTATACAAATTATCCAATGGTCGTATATTTAATGGGCAGCAGATGTAAGGGAGCCGCTCTCTTAATCCCGCAGTCTGTTTTCCATTCCAAATGGCGTTCCGTAATCATTGTGTGCAGCGAAGAGGGAGGCGCCTAATTGGGAAAGACGTTCGGATCACTTGGCCGCAAGAGAGACGAAAGGACGGATTAAAGTCGGCAGTTAATTGATCAAAGTGTGGTGATACCAGAGAGTGATTGGGATTGATTTGGAGGGGATTAAGGAAGACGCTTCAAACGAAGCCTTTTTCTGTGAAGGTACACGTCGCACAAGGGTCCATTTTCGCAATCTATCTGCTCGAAAGTATTTCCCCTTGATATTTTGAGGGAAAGTGTTTGAAAACGAATAGGCTTGAACAGTTAAGAAACATAATAGTATAGTAATATGTTTTGAAACATAACTCTGGCAACTACAAATATGACTCAAGTATTGGGGTTACGTACGCAGATATTCTGACGATTTTTAATGGCTAAAAATACGTCTTTTTATACGTAAATGGGAAATGAAAATACGTAATAATAAAGTGCAGTCGAGTGTCACTAGACTTGCGAGTCAGGGCTCCGATTCGAACCTGTTTATTTTCAGGAAATGTAATTATTTTTGTCTTTAGTAATTAATTATTTATTTATGAAATCAACAGGTTACATTACCTTTGAATATAAATTATTAAGCCAATGGGAGCCTATTAAAGATTTTCCAAATTATTAATTTATAAATGAAACAACGTAGGAGTGAATGTATGTATTTTTATTTAAACAATCGCATACATTGTAGATTTTTAGATAGTGTCAGCTCACAAAGCGTCACCTGGTGTTTTTGGTCGTCTCTGTCGCGAAATATTCGAATACTGCGATGTTTATGGTGAATCCTGAATAAATTATGCGGACGATTATATTTAACCTTTCAATCAGGCATTTGCTTATGACTTCCGAAGCCAGCTCAGGATTTTGGAAGAAGGCAACAGTTCCTGTACTACGGTAGTATTACTACTCCCATAGCCTTGCTTTAGCAAGTCGACTAGAAGGTTCATTTCCCTGCACAGTTTTTCTTGAACTTCCTTTGCTTCCAGTTGCTGTCTTTTGCGTCTTCTTAATTCTCCAACTCTTTATGTCAAGCCTGTACGCGATACGTAAAACACTTTCCATGCATTTTATCCAAGCGTGCAGACTTGATATCCCAAAATGGAGCGAATTTTGTTTGCCTTGCACTTACTGCATCCAGATCATTCATTATTTTCGGCGATGCTCCACATATGTGGCAGTTTTGAACAGCTGTATTGGAAAGCGTGCTGCAATGGCACGGGATTGTTCCACAATATCAACTCTCGGTTTCCAGTTTTCGATAGAATTGTCATTCTAAGGGGAGCCAAAGTGACTAGATACAAAGGTATCGTTGTCGCTGTTCTCGAACCCTTGCATGTTCTGGCTGTGGCCCGAAGCCCAATCACATCTCCACTTGAACGCAATAGTTATTTTATTCGGGTCATACTCTTCGAGGCGTTTCTTTGGCACGTCCTTCTGTGCAGCGACCAGTCTCTGTGTTGTGACTGCAGTCTCACCTCTCCAGACACTTCTTTTATGGTTATATCGTCAGGGTAACACATTTTCTTCGCATCTGTTGTAGGTCGGGTAGATATTAGCATTGTGCACTTTACTAGTCTGCTGAATGTCTATATATTGCTCTTCCGTAAATTTATTGTCAATATAGATGGCCAAAGCTTCCTCAGCAGTCAATTTGATGGGTACATTAATAGGGGTAGTAATGCGCTTTTTAAATCTGTTTGCCCTTTTCGGTGAGGCTGTTGGAGAAGATACGAACTTAATAACTTTGGCATAATAACTCTCTTACCATCGTATCTTAGCTTTATTTGAGCGGACTCCTTCGAAAGTCAGACAACCATCCAACCACTCTTTATTGTGCAGCAGAAAAGTATTTAGTGTACGGTTATTTTTTTCCATCTGTACATAAACTGTCCACGTAAATTCTTGGTTATTGTGGAAAATTTGCCTCGTCATAGTCATCGAAATTCGTCGTGTCCTTCAGATGTTTAATCACCATATCGAATTCACGAGCATTAACGTTTCTGCGTTGCATGCCTTCCGCCATATCTTAAAATAATAATAAAAGAAATTACGGCAGGATTATGGCAGGCAAAATTATGATTTGCTGGTAGCTAACTAATGAAACTAGAGACAGAAATTCATTTCAAGACCAATCCGCTCCAATCACAATAGTTCTTGTCCAATTTAAACGAAGGCTGATCTTTGTTTTACCTCAAAACGAGCAAATCTTTCTAACTAGTTGATTAACATGGGTATCGAAATAAATTTTTTAATAAATAGCAGGTACTTGTACGCGAGTGCTCCGTAGAAATCGGTGGAATTCCCTGACAGTCAAACGTGTAATCGCATTGAAACTTGTGCGCAGACTAAGGTACCGCGACGACGAGCGCTTGCTCGTCAAGTACTGACTTGTTCGTTCGTTTTATCGCGCGCCATCTGTTTAGACGCGTTGTGTTCTGAGTTCTCTGACAATTTGAGTATTTGTAAAAATTAATTGCAAGCGGATCCCGTCACCTGAAATGTATACCGTTAGAGCGCATACAAAAAGGACGTCCGTGCGTCGTACACGCGTTTACTTCAATCGGGACGCCGATTTCATTCCGTTTCCTTCAACTCTTTTGTTCTCATCGGTCGAATGCGTACTTTTGATTCATACGTCTAATTCTTCTCAATTGCGCCATTTCATATTACTATTATTTACCTTATTTTGTGATTATTATTTGATTCGTTTTAGATCTCAGATGAACGCAAACCTCCAGTTAAAATAACGGCGACCCCATGGCTGTCATTGCCTTTGCCCACCTTTCCTGAATTTGGTTTAACTCTTTTCTTCTAAAAACTCTTTTACTAATTTTTTAGCGACAATTTGAAAAAACGTCTACTCTTATCACCTACTTTGAAAATACACCGCAACCAAATTGCTTCTTATCAATTTTTATGATAACGCTTTACTTTTACTGGGTACTGGGTACTTACTGGGTAAGTGAAAAGAGGAGAATATTAAAGAAATCATGAGGAAATGTACATAATTTGATATTCAATGCAAGTCATACTCCAAAACTAGAGGTTAGTTGGCAGTCTAACGCAAAATAAATACAAGCGGAAGATAAAAT
>KZ308809.1:275770-288500 GCA_000376725.2 Ladona fulva
CATTATTTATAATATTTATTCTACTGTTTTCAAGTCATGAAAGCCTATTTTACGTAAATTTCTTATAAAATCATAAGAACTGATTACCTCCATGCACTAATATGGGATAATTCATGAAATCTACATTCAACAATGGCCATAGGTTGTAAAGAGATGGGTCGTTTATTACCCAAATATTTTACGAAATTTCCGTGTGTTTTATCAAAGTCCTCGAAGGTTCGAATCTACATCAATATTTTACGTCTAAAATTAGAAAATATGATTATTTTCCTTTCTTCTGACACTTGTCTCAATTACGTAGGACCATCGTTTCTAATTTAATTTTGTAAAAGAAACAACCTCTGCAGGTAACGAAAACCTATTTTACGTATATTTCTTTTGGAAAAGTATACTAGCCGATTAACCTTGTGTATTTATTGTAAAGGATTTTGTCCTATTGGTCCCAAGTTTGATGCTAGGACAATTCGAATGACAGAGTTTCAACCATTCGTTTAGGGTATTTTCCGTAAAGATAGAAAGTTGCAATTCACGGTATCGATAGAACATGTAGATCTCTATCATATGCAGTAAAGAGTTTTGCCCTAATGGTTCAGGTTCGATTGTAGGACTATTCGTATTACCGAATTTTCAAAAATTCGTTAGGGTATAGTTAGAACGTCAAAATTCGCAATATTGATATGAGGTATATTTCTATTGTATGCCGTGAAGATGCTTGCCCTTATGGTCACAGGTTCGATGTTAGGACGCATCTAATTGCGCCATTAAGGGGTATACAGGAAGTCTTCTTCAAAATTTTTTTCTGGGCACTTACGGAAAGGCGAATTTGCTGTAATTTTGCAAATGAAGAGTCTTTGTGGTTGTGTTTCATATCCAAGCCTAAGAACTCCTAAACTGATCCTTGGTTCGAAACCAGGAGGGATTAAGTATTTCTCCGTAAGAAATGTACAGCCAACTCGGAAAATATTTTGAGCCACTCCCTGATACGATTTTCGTAAATTACTTAACTTGAGGGATAGTTAATAGAATACTTTTGGAAACGTAATATGCATGGAATTCTACCGCAAGTACTCTTAGTTCGATGCCAGGACGGATCATATTTCTCCCATAAAGTTAACACAGGGTGCCTTAAAAAATTTTTTCCCGGACTCTTTCCGAAAAACAAAATTGCTAAAATTCGGAATTGGATAGAAGTAATGAGTTTAGCTCATATATAAGTTTAAGAACTTCTAAATTGATCATTGGTAGGATGCCAGTGCACGTTAATTTCTACTGCATAAGGAATGTACAGACATTTCGGATCATATTTTGAGCTAATCACAGTTTCGATTTTGCCTTTATAATTGATTGTTAGTTTATTGAGCGGCATCTAAACCGTAATAGGATTGGCCATATACCGGAAATGCATTGGCGTATGGCAGTGGGTGTAATATTATCTTTCTTTTTAGCGGTGCATGGCATGCGGTGTATTGCAGGCGGTGTAGGGCAGGCGGTGTACGGAACACGGAGTATTGATGGCAGTGTACCGCAGTAGGTGTACGATAGGCGGTTAATGGCAGTCGGTTTATGGTAGACGGTGTATGGCAGGTGGTGTGTGGAAGGCGGCATATCGCACTCGATGTATGGCAGGTGATGCATGGTAGTGGGTGTATTGCAGGAGGTGTATGGCAGGTGGTGTATTGCAGTAGGTGTATGGCAGGTGGTGCATGGCAGGTGGTGTATGGCAGTAGGTGTATGACAGTAGGTGTATGGCAGTAGGTGTATGACAGGTAGTGTATGGCGTATGGTGTATGGCATATGGTGTATGGAATATGGTGTATGGCATATGGTGAATGGGAGGTGGTGTATGGCAGGTGGTGTATGGCTGTAGGTGTATGGAAGGTGGTGTGTGGCAGTAGGTGTATGGAAGGCGGTGTATGGCAGGTGGTGTATGGCTGACGATTTATGGTTGACGATCCACATATCGAGAAATCCAGAACAATAATCTTCCTTTTTTGAAGCAAATTATCATTAGTTCATAATTAAAAAGGTGGCGACCCAAAATCTAATGATGCACGATAAATAACTGATCCCAAAAACATAACTCGTGATACTGTGGAAATTGGTTAACACGTAAGATAGGAGGAATATTAACCTGATATGTTTCATTTTGCAAATAAAATTTTTAAAAAATGTTAATAGTAAACGAAAACGCATATATTTTTTCGACTCTCAGAAAAACAATACGATAGTTAGCTACTGTAACAGATTACACATAACATATTTTTTATTATTTACTTTTCATTCTACTATAATACGTGGCAGTGNGTATGAAGAGGAGGTAGCAGTAGCTATTAGGATGACAAATTTACGAGCGAAGGGTAATTTCTTAATCAGCTTACACATAAATAAATTAGGACAGTTATTCTTGTCACGATCAAGGAGGCGAGGAAATAAGACGATCCAAAGTGCAAGGACGGAAAAGTGAAAACTTTTGGGTGATTTTAGGTGGTCTAAAGCAAAAATTAAACGTAAAAAGAAAGTTTCGTTATGTGACAGATATGGCATTGAAAAGGGAATATTAAGACACTTGAGTAAAGTTGTACGTTCATGAACACTTATGAATATATAATGTATGTTGGATAAAATATTTCGACAAATCGCAAAAAGATTTTTGGCCTTCCGTCCTTAGAGTGAAATCTTTCATTTTCAGTGAAAGATTTCATGAGATTATGGAGTTTAAGACAGGATTCGGAGAAGACGCTATTCATCGAAAGGAAATCGGAAGTTAAACTTCGGACCAAAAAGAAGCCAAAGGATTGGTCGTTTCTTACGAAGAAAGACAAAGAAACGAAGATAGTTTCGCATCGAAAAAATAAGCAGTCATAGAAGGTGATATAGCGTGGAATTAATAAAAAATTAGGAGTATAAATTCGTTATTGCAAAAACACATTAAACATTTCGTCACGAATGAATGTGCAGGCAATTCGGAAAATATGTTTAGCTACTTCCCGTTTCTATTTTGCCTTGATAATTAAATGTTAGTCTTTTAGCAGCATCAAAGCCGTAATAAGATTGGCCAAATACCGCCAATGCATTGGCGTATGGCGGGCGGTGTATGACAGTAGGAAGATGGCAGTCGGTGTATGGCAGGTGGTGTACGATATAATGCCTTATTAAAGTTAATAATACTATTTTTGTAGGGGAAAAATTGAACTGTGCGAGGGGATGAAAATTTTCCTCGAATGTGGTTCTCTATTTATCTCTTTCCTTCCTCATCCACTCATTCATTCGAAAGAAAACACAAACGGGTAGCGTGTGAAGTACAGCTGTGCCATCTGGCAATTGCCTCCCTCACCAGCATTATATTTCCCGTTGATCGGACTCTAAAAAATGAAAAATGCACAAAATGCGTTCGACGGAAGCTAAAGCGATTCTCATCCCTTTTAAATACGTATTTCGTTGTTTTTCTTCCCGAACTATTGATTTTTTTAGTACTAGCCTCTCTTGGGCTCTGAAAATTCATTCATTAATATTTCATTTCCGCGTTCTTTAAATGATAACATCAGTTGCAAATAGAAATGCTTGGACTTCAGCCAAAGATGCAGAGCACATTTTCTCGAGGTTCTATAGCACGCTATTGTCCGGAGACCTGGTTAAACCTCGACCCTTCCCTCATCAGGTACCGAAAAAGAGAATGAGGCTCGCTAGGAAGAAAGTGGGGTACTTTGCCCTTGCTTGCCTCGCTAAGAATGCTGTGTTTTTATTCATCAAATCCCCGTGATGTTAATATTCCACGAAGTGACGCCTCCTCCGTGAATTTCACAGTATATAGTGCGGCAAAGCAGGGTTCGATGGAACTCGGTGGTTGGATAGGCTTTGAGACAAGAAAAACGAATAACCCCCCAAAATAGGGTATAATGAGCAATATTTTCCCCGGAAAATTGCCATAAAGTATAAAAATAACATCATAATTGTAAACTGCGCAATATGAATATATTAAAGGTAGAACAACAATCTGAATTGGGGTACTTTCATAACGAGAATAGAAGAACAACTTCGCTCCACCACAAGTAAATTTGTGAAAGTAGAAAACAATAATTTTGCAATTCGCCCAGGCAGAATAACACTCAATCATAGACGTGAGAAACATTTAAACTGATATTATTTTATCATCGACTAATCATTGAACTTTTGATGAGTTTGCAGACCCTAAATCCAACCCGAATATCTTCTGTAAAGTATCCGACGAAATTCAACTTAAATAATGTAATCGTGCATTAATGCCTTCCGTAATTTTCAATGACGAGTATCTCAAACAGAACACCTCCTTCCGATCAGCCTCCAAATTCCAGTGAGACACACCCGGTTCATATCTTTTCTGTTCTTTCATACGAGAGACAATGTAAGCTCACAACGCTCGACTTGCGTTTTTTTTTGTCATATTTGCGGTTTGCCCTTTCTGAACACTCCCCCATTACGTAATATACATTTTGGAGTCCCCATTCGTTTTTTATCTCCGCAAATTGAATTACTGTTGATCGACGGAAGGTGACTCTGTGTCAGCCTTTCAGTGAATATTAGTTTTGATATATTTTTGCTGCTTCGGCGCTTATTAAGGTTTTGAGTGGAGGTGATAATTAACTGTAACATTTAGGTTTTTCACCTCGCCAAAGTGAAAATCTTTTGCTTGGAAACACTCAATGCATTACAATTTAATCTCTTACTTATATGTTAGTGTTTGATCATTATCATTGCAAAAAGCAACTATGAAATATCTGTTTTAAGACACGACATGGACGCGGTTTTTACATCGTCATTATCTTCTTCGATAATAGGCAATTTTTTATTCGCCTAATTATTAAGACTTGTAAAAGCGCTTCGATAAGATTTGAATGTAAAGTTCGATTTTATCACTCTCAGGGTTTATTTCATTTGCCAAAATAAATAAGAGTAGCCGCACAAAATCGAAACAAGCACCAACATTTTTATTTTGGTGGCAATATTGCTTTCCATTCCAAATTGCGAGAATTTTTATAAAATACTCGAAAATTTTGTGAAATAATGAGGTTGTAAACAAGTCGTCGTCCTGACGACTATGCCAATTATTAAATTCGAGCTCATGCATTTCCCTAAAAGAATTCACGGGGAAATAAGACCCATTTTAAGTTAAGAGTTATACATGTAGTGGTTATATTTATGATATACTGTATGAAGAGGAGGTAGCAGTAGCTATTAGGATGACAAATTTACGAGCGAAGGGTAATTTCTTAATCAGCTTACACATAAATAAATTAGGACAGTTATTCTTGTCACGATCAAGGAGGCGAGGAAATAAGACGATCCAAAGTGCAAGGACGGAAAAGTGAAAACTTTTGGGTGATTTTAGGTGGTCTAAAGCAAAAATTAAACGTAAAAAGAAAGTTTCGTTATGTGACAGATATGGCATTGAAAAGGGAATATTAAGACACTTGAGTAAAGTTGTACGTTCATGAACACTTATGAATATATAATGTATGTTGGATAAAATATTTCGACAAATCGCAAAAAGATTTTTGGCCTTCCGTCCTTAGAGTGAAATCTTTCATTTTCAGTGAAAGATTTCATGAGATTATGGAGTTTAAGACAGGATTCGGAGAAGACGCTATTCATCGAAAGGAAATCGGAAGTTAAACTTCGGACCAAAAAGAAGCCAAAGGATTGGTCGTTTCTTACGAAGAAAGACAAAGAAACGAAGATAGTTTCGCATCGAAAAAATAAGCAGTCATAGAAGGTGATATAGCGTGGAATTAATAAAAAATTAGGAGTATAAATTCGTTATTGCAAAAACACATTAAACATTTCGTCACGAATTCTAAAATTAAATTAAAAAATGAAATATATTGTATAATTTGGTGGGAAGATATCGGAACACACGACATGTTTCGCTAGCATCATCTGGCACAGCTCTTGTTTGATTATTCAATATATACAGAAGAAAGGGAATTTTGGTAAAACAACGGGTCAGGGTCAGAGTTTGCTGGGAAGGGAAAGAAACATGTCCCATCAATAAAATCTGTGGAAGTGTACGAGATATTTATTTTCCGTTTTACGAATAGATGCGTAAAATGAGCCGGGTATTATGTCACTAAATTATGTTGGAATTTATTAGCTATTTCATATAATAATATTTCATCAATATTATATAATTACTTTGGCGTAATAAGCACAGCTACTAAACCATGCAATACTCTCATTTAAGCTGCCAATAAAATATGGCAAAAATGTTCAGTTGATATTCCAACAAGGAGTGTGTGTTTAAGAAATTGTGAGATTCATTTGGAAACAAGAAAGTTGAGATCTGATCGTCTTGTCCTTCCTCTGATTTAATCGAGTCTTTGACTACTTTTCGAAAGAAGAACTATTCGCGGCATCTAACTTCCTGTTTCCGGAGGATTCAAATTTTGACGTAAATTAAAATCGAATTATTGAGATATTGCGGTAATATTATTATTATTGCGGCATATTATAGGAAGCCTTGGGCGCTATCTGAAGATGTATAAGCGAACTACGACGATGAGATTTCCATCAAGTAATAGACATTAGCATCAGCGCTCAAGTTTGCTGCATATTCTAATTATTTAGGAATAGAACTCGGCAGTAGTTTAGCGCATATTGGTGGTGTGCTTGGAACAGAAGCTGGAATTCCATGCTCTAGAAACGGAATTCTGAGAGGAAATATAGCACAGTAGGTTTTTTGTAATTCGACTGTTCTTACGCTGCCTCGAAATTTGCAATTCCCTTTCCGTCGACGGTTACGAAGTCAGTCCATGAGATGGAAATGGCGAAAGAAATGTATGTAGATGGATAACTAAAGTTAGCTTTGAAACGTGTTCCGTGGGAATCATTGAACGAGCGCGGTAGAAATTCATGGAAAGTTATAAAAATGATAGTCATGAATGCTCTCCACATCTACATCATGCAAGCCGCCTTTTGGCGAGTGGCAGGGGGTGCAAGCACCATGACTTCCCTAATCTGATTACTTTCGCGTATCGTTCACGGAAAAATGTAATCCTTAAAGGATTAATTCTATTGTCATTCTGTGATTATTCTCGCAGTATCAGAAGGGCCTATTTAACTGGGAGGACGCATAATATTGGCTACATTTATTAATAATGTACTTTACCTAAACCTATTAAATCAATTAAGTCTTTTTTTAAATCTTCTACGTTCTAGAGATTCCAATCCTGCTTCCTGAAGTATCTGAGTAATGTTCACTGATTTTCGTAAAAATTATCTGCGATTAATTAGCGATGTTATCTGAGTTATGCCTCAAGATGAGGCATAACTTCGCTCACGGACTCCTTTTCGCTCCTACTGGTTATCTACTATTCCCTTAACGAATCCGAGTTTCTTAAGTGCTTCTCCGCATATATTATGAATGTGAGTACTCCATGTTAAGTTATTCGTGAGGAATATTCTAAGATATATCACCGATTCTACCGTAAATAAGTTTTTCCGATCGGAGGCTGTACACATTTCTAATTACATCTATCCTTATTTTACTTTTCATTACCTACACTATGAATATAACATTTACACTCATATTTTGGAACATAAAAGAAAAGTTACTTTTTCTCTTACTAATGACAGTGATTAGGGATGTTTAATATCGCATTCATACTTCTCATTCAGCTGTGAAAAATGCTATTCATAATCGCTATCAATAACTTTGCATTGGCTCATTGAATACAGCAATAGCGAGTTACCTCACTCCTCATCTTGCCTAGAAAACCTCATTCCATCTGGAAAGTTTACTTAATTGACATGAGATCAGTAATATACTCGTATGTGGACGAGCACTTATGAAACTCGGATTCGAGGCGGTAGAAAAAGGTAGTGAACGACTTGGCGTTACTTAGGTCTCAGCTTAGGTGTGGATGTTGTGTATGGGACAACAAGTGTTGAATTGGAGAATTAAAAAAAGGTACAGCGAAAGGTGATACATTTCGTAAAAAATTGTTAAGACAAAAATCAGATAAACAGATGCTAGAACTAGTCGTTTCAAGAGTTACATTTTTTGCGAACGGTACGCACTTAATCGATTAGTGAAATGGCACAAGGTGCACCCCCTGCCACACACAAGATGCATATACTCGTATGAAAGCTTTGGCAGCTGATGATGTGTGGGCTGTGGTTACAACCGGCATTCGGACGATAACTTACAGATATTTAAACTCTAAGCAATAACTCGTGTTTTAAGATGGCAAACCGCAAAAGGTTATTATTTAAATTGGAGACATTCTCGTAATTAAACGAAGAGGTAAAATTTTACCTCGAATAAGTGGATGTCCGAGAGATTGTTTGGTTTTGCGAAAAAGCACTTCGACAAAAGGCTTTGGCACCTCAGAAGGAGAGCTTTATTTTTGTTAGCGATGCTCAGAGAGTTGAAATTTCAATCGTGATCGCTATCAAAATGTATTTACTTTTCCTAATTTCTGTTTACCAACATATAACCAGTCAAAGTAACTATGGGTCCGTGGGTCGGCAAAATGAAATAAGAAAACCTTTTCGCTTCAACAGATGGAAGCGAATTTATTATCTTTATGAATAATTATTATTCGTTATAAATCTCTAATAACTTATTATAAATTATGCGTTGGAATATCGGAATTCGTAGTCAAAATCAATGTGCATACATTTTTGTCTTCGTAGAAAATGAGCAAATAGTTTAATAGTGACACTATGATTTGAAAAGTTACTCCAGTTAAACCAATTGTCAATGCTAATTGTTCTTCGGTGGATTTCTGTTATTTTCATCTCATCTGGTTGATCTTTGTTTGCAATGCCTGTGAACTTGTAGTTTTGCTGTTTCAAGTGAATTTTTCGGATATTTAAGTATTAAAATATTTTCTACGTAAACGAGTTCCGCTACAATTTCAGATAAATGTCTTTTACGAGAGAGAAACGGCAGTGAGAAAGATTTGATTCTAAAAGTACAAACTAAAATGCGTCACCCTTAACGCAATGCTTTTCATTTCCAATCTGTTGTTTATCTTCACAAAGAGTGTCCAGCGCCGTCAGGAAGCGAAAAAGAACTACTGTCAGTCAGCTAACGATTCTAGGGAACACAGAAAATGTTTTCATGGAGTGATTTGCGAATAAGAGAGAAACGGAACAAATGAAACAGTAAATAAACAGGGGATCGAACTTTAAATTTCGCTTTAGATTTTAATATCGCTCTTTTTTATTTTAAGCCTTGGGCTTTAGGCAAATACAAATATATTTGCTTGTATTTTCTATAAAAGGAGTTCCGTTTAAGTCTCTCCTTCGAGTTGGTTTCAAAACAATGAGAAGTTGCTGCTCGTTTGTCATCATTTTTTATTCTCTCTACTTTCAATTGCCTAAAAACATCATTCGGAACCTCATCTCTGCTCTCAGCAACTTTTTTGCGGAGTACACTTATAATTTAATTTCATTAATTTCGTATTTTTGCCGTGTATAGCTCAGGAAGTATTTCTACGCAAAGAACGAAGGTAATGCAATTGACACTAAAACGCCAATTGAGTGGAGTCTATTTCCAATGGGGTCCATCTCCATTTTCTCCAACCACAATTCAATCTTAACTTACAGCGAGTTCATTTCCAACATTCGTAACATTCCATAGTACATATTTAATTATTCCCAATTTGCCCGGCAGTCATTGTTGAGTTCTACGTTCTAAATGCACTCATCCGAAAATGTCCAATTTCGCGATTTTCCGCTAGCAATATCAAACAATGATGGGAGTAATGCTTTTGAAACTTTCCCTTGCGCAGATGCTGCCGTTACTTCCATTGCACTCGAGAGCTTGTTCCCTCTAATACACAGATGCGGGCCTAATTAGAAACACGCGGAAGAATTGATTTTCTGACACGGTGTTCTGACATCGTTGGAATATATCCGGTGAATTGTTTATCGGCTTCTGATACCACGAAAATAACCTATTTCGTGGAAAAACGGCAGCAAAATCTTCAGCGCTTTCATGTTGGTAACGGGTACTAATATTCTTTTAACAAACGGTAGCTGCTGTCGCTGTTATAAAAAGCGAAATTCGTCCGCACCCCTTTCTATTTCTGAGACGGCTTGATGTTGACATATGGGAAAAATTCCTTTGTGTTTTGTATATGTCTATGTAAGTATCCTGCTAGTCAGCTTTCGGTGTGTAGCAGAGGGTGCATGCACCATGACTCTATTTCCCTAATCGATTGCTTTCATGCATCGTTCACGGAAGAAATGAGTTCTTGAAACTAATTCAAACATCCTGATCTACCTCGCAGTAATATAGTGTGGAGTGAAAAATACGCCAACGAAGAAAGGCGCGCTTTCTCTCTAAAAAGAGAAGGTAATCAGTAGTTCACAACGATAGATCCTGGACTATCTGGAAATCCCATCTTCCACTGTGTCAAATAAAGCAAACGAATAGGATCTCTTGTTTTAAGTTGTGAAGCACTTATTAGAACAAAAACCCTTTCGTTTTCCAAACGTGCAAGAAATAAGTGCAAGTTGCCACATCCCGATTGCAATTCCCTCTTTTAATACGCGATTTTCACTCCACCCCTGAATAGCGTCTTAAGTGGGTTTTCTTGAAAGAATCCCCTAAATAAGACGTCACGTATTACTTCATATTAATTAAAAGCTTCCGGAAGTGAGGAAGTGATGGAATACATCGAGAGGCTACATCAAGAAACTTATTTCCTAATTAAAATTTTGATCAAAGCGTCTAACGTATGTAGGATTATCTACATAGGTTAATGAATCTTAATTAACCTCAGCTTTCTTTTTTTCTTGATGTACATAATATTTAACATTCTAACACCGTTCATTCTCGTGCTGGTGTATTTAAGACTAAGTCCACTCCTCGAACTGTCCCCTATGGCAATTTATGACGACGCACACTAAGTGGACATCCTCACACTCATCCATAAATAAAATCCGCGAAAGAGATTCCAGGAAGAACAAACCCACATCAGCAAAGTCGCAAAACTAAATGGATATGCTAATTCCTTAGTTAACGACATTCTGAGCAAACGCAAAGAGAGAGACAACGAAAAACGCCGCAGAAACCTAATCTCAAAACAAAACAAAACACAGTTTCACGAAATGGCCTCCTCCACCTGTAGGAAGGAACAGGTTGAAATACATTTCCTCCAAATTTCTCCTGCGTTAACAAACTATCCAACCACAATCCAATGTCATCGCCCCTTCAATACCCAAATCCTATATCTATGAAAGATCTTGCAAAGACTGTGAAAAACACTACACTGGGCAACTAAGCGCAAGTTAGAAAACGGATTGAAAGAACACTTGGCTCGTTTAAAACTCAACGAAATTATCAATGCACGAAACACAACGGCACAATCGCAGAATCAACTTTGATAACTAAAAGTCAAAGAAATCCGCCCAGAAAAATGTCAGATTAGACGCTTATGAAAGTATTATGATGCACCCAAATAAAGAGAGGAGATCCAACTTCCGCTCTCCCTTAGATACCGCTCCCAAAACCACAATTCCCCACCTCTCTGACGTCACACTTTAAAAACACCAGCCTCGTTTCTCCTTTTACTCCCGAGAAAGATGGCGAGGATACAAAAACACACATTAAGTGATTTATGTGTTTATTATTCATTCATTATTTATTTCTCTAATGGATACAGGAAGAAAGAGAAATGCCTTCACTTAAATATAAAAATGGGATGTGTAATATCGAATAATTCGCCCAATAAGTAGGATATTTCTAATTAGTAATTCCATCTCAGTGACAGAAGTTGGCGCCACAATTCTGTTCCAAATAGTGCCGTGAATTCACCAGAAGATGATCGTGAAATGCTGTGAAGAACTGTAAATGCGAACTGAAAGTCTTCAATCGTTTTTTTTCCTTTATTAGTGATCCGAAGTAACTGAAAGAAATCTTTCGTCGTGTGCATCCTTTAATTCACCCACTTCAGGTGATCTCCATTAAGTGCCTACTTACTTTTCTAATATTACCTTTTGAAAGAGTTCCTCTCGAAGGAGTCCTCATTTTCAAATTCATAAAGGTAGAGCGTACAATCGGTGCCGTTATCTTATTCCTGCGATGCTATTTTGTTTTCCGTACCCTCCTTTGTTACTTTAGAGCCTTTGAAAAGCGATTCCTGACCTGACTTGGGAGGGTTCTCCAAAGATTTCCAAGGGAAATAAACGAAATTATAAGCCTTTGATATGTCTTCCCTTTTTGCGGTTGGATGGGTGCTTGTTTGGATGATCACCACGGTTACCCCGGGAAGAAAAGGAATAAATCGCGAAAGAATGAAGGTGAAGGGTCAACAGACAGTTGTCATGGATGTTCCTGGAGAAGGAGAAGTATTTCACTCATGGAATTGTCTTCGCTTAACTCGGCGAAGCTCATTTTCCCTGACAACGACTGCTTAGAAAGAGTCTCCATTGTTATCAACGACTGATGAAATCCTACACCGTTGGCCTTATTATCATTGACGGTAATAAGAAAATTAAATAATAATAGTAATACCAACAATAACGAGAAGAACAGCCACTTCAATGGAAATAAGATGATTATCTCAATTGCATCAATTTAGATAACAATTATTATTATAAGAAATTATTAACTCCAATTACCGGGACTCGAACCCGGGACCTTAGGGGTTGGGAGAATGCCAACTTCCACGGATGGTTCACATTTACTCGTAGTTGCAACATTTGCTCAAACAAATGCATTCCTCCCAATATAATATAATAT
>KZ308809.1:288865-328546 GCA_000376725.2 Ladona fulva
AAAACTCCAGGCGTTTATCGCATTCCTTGTGAATGTGGAAAATCCTACATCGGAGAAACAAGCCGAACCATCGAGGCGAGAATTAAAGAACATCAAAGCTGCGTAAGATTGCACCACTCGGAGAAATCAGCCGTCGCAGAGCATAGCCTCAACTACAACCACAGCATCTCCTTTGACAAGACAGAAAAACTATGCCACGCTAACGGATATTGGGAGAGACTTACGAAAGAAGCCATTGAAATTCAGTTAGAAAAACAGAATTTCAATCGAGATAACGGATATTCCCTCAGCCAATACTGGAAGCCCGTGATTCGACTAATAAGAGACCAGCGTGGCAACAATGAAAATCAACCAATCAGGAGACACCAGCCCTTAACGGAAGAATATAAATAAACAAATATAATGTAACCTAACCCGATCATTCAGCGCCCTGAAGACGATGGCAGAGTTAGCTATCGAAACGTCGGCTACTGCTTACTTGACCTGGTGGAAAACCCGTGAAGACTTCATCCATTATTTTTCATTGAAAACTCATGAAAATTTTTATTCATGCAGACAAATCAATGAGAGAAATCTATTATCTCGCCAATTGCAATTCCATCCCTGCTTATCATTCTTTGCCAAAGTATTACAAAATTCTAATACTTTTAGTCTACAATATCTTTTGTAGCTCCTTATCATAAAGAGTTATAGAAACATTTACACCGTATTCTTAAGATTTAAATGAAAATCTTTGTAAAGAAGAGAACTATTTTGGCTATTTATATATACATATGTACCCCGCAAGTCACCTTTCGGCGTGTGGCAGGGGGTGCTTACACAATGATTCTACTTCTTCAATCGATTACTCTCTCACATCGTTCGAGGAAAAGATGAATTCTTGAAGCGGCTTCTTACAGCATCTATTTCTCTGATATTGCTCGCAGTATCAGAACGTTCCACCTTTAATACGGGATTCATTATTATATGTACTCTCTACCGTTAAATCCGTCAATTAATTACAAGTCTTAAACGTATAATTGTGTATTCAGAGAGAAGAAATTTGTTTATAGCATTTCTACTGTTCCAATTAGCAATCGCACTGTATTCCTTTATTCCAAAGCGTTCGAACATCAGAAGTATATAATACTATTGCAGACTCCGAGGGAGAACTCAACAGTTCCTCTTAAGCATAACCCGTCAAAACATCACATTTCTAATGTTGTATTGGTTAGAAATGACGATAAGTGCAATGATTGGAAGGGAGGGAAAACGCAATCGTCGCCATTAGAGGAAGAGTCGAGTTACGCGCCCAAAACGAAAGAGAGTGGAATAAGGAAGACTCATTAGGGAGAAGAGAAATAGGAAACCATTTGGCAAATGATCCACGAACCCTTTTTGGCCTCTTTTGATCGCAGGCGGAATAACATCTTTAAACACCATCAAAAGGTCACTCCCTTTTCCCAACGTTCGAGCGAAAAATATCCAAACTGGGATAATGAGACCCTTTTTGGCCATTACTTTAGCAGGGGTAGTCCACTTCCATAAACCCTACACTGCGGAAATAAATTCGCGCCCAAATCTGCTCTCTATTTCCTGCGAAACGCGAGCTCTCGGGATGAAAGCGGATCCGGCGGTCAGAGCACATTTTATCTCGAGAATACACGGAAGATATGATGAAGCTGCACGGAGCTCGAATTATAATAGATTGGCCGCTCTCATTGTCAGTTAATGCGTCTTGGCTATTGCCATCCTACTTAATTTCTGAGAAGTCGTTCTTAACCACCGTTGTCATAGCAACGGCTTTTATTTCTAGCGCTTGTCCGTCATTTTCGTCTCTTAATCTAATTATTTCTGTGTTTATTGTTGACTACGGTGAGGAAATAGCTGAGGCGGCAGTCATCGTTTATGGAAAAACAAAGACAAAACACTGCCCGCTAATCACCCTTGTCGGGAGGGAAGGCGCCATACAATTCCTTTACTAAATTTGAGCCTTCAGTTTACAATTTCAAAGAATTGAATTCTTTCAATTCTTTGAAATCCAAAAAATCAGAAATCCAAGCCCTTTACAAGTATGTTCAATCCTTCAATCAATTTTCGGTCAAAATAGGGGAAAACGGTTCGAGTACTTCCTTTAGTGATTTCTTCTCTCCTCCCCCGATTCTGAAACGAGTATAAAATCTGTTCTGCAAATACCTGTTCTCAGTTAAAGGCTGCATACTTCGTATTTATGGTCACAAGGAAATCTGGATCTTTCAGTCTATTCTTCAATTCTTTCATGGGAGGCTTTTCTGTTATACATTGAATACACTCCCTGCCCTTTCTGTTTTTTTTATTCCAATTTTTCCCAACTAATTGGTCACAGCTGTGACGCTATTTGTCTTCCAATTTTGATTACGAAGATCATGGAAATTTCTATGAAGATTATTATTGAGAAAACGACTTACAACTAGGTGGTATCATTTTTCTTTCAAATTTGATTTTTATTTTGCATTTTCTGCCAATTTAAGATTTTTCATTAAATGAATTCCTCTCCTGTTCCCTTCGTTGACCATCCGTCTTTTATTTATTTATGTAAGATCAAGTAATTATCAAGCAATACGCCATAGAGATTCATTTCAATTACTTCATTTTTCCAACCTTTGTGATGCATATGAGATTCTTGTTGAATTTTTGCACGTACTTCAAATAATCTTTCATTTAACTGACTTAGATATCCTTCACGTATTCTCATTAAACTTTTTTGAATATATTGTTAAATCCTACAATTGTACACGAATATAAACGGTACTTGTTAACTCTTCCGGTGGTTTACTAAAGGCTTACGACAAAAATGTGTGTCACCAGGAATGAAGAATAGAGTGGCAACATCAACGAAAAGCAAGAGAGAGAGAGAGAGCAGGTTCCCTGTTGTATGTGGAGTGCTCAGATGTTCTGCAAAGCGTCAAGAGAGGCAATTATGCGATGGAAAGGGATTCAAATGATAGAATTGGGACTCGTTATTTCCTCTGCTCCAAGAATGAGGGAGAAAATTCAGAACTCGAAAGAAATGGATTTCAGGCCATTTTAGGTTGAGGAGTTTAGAGGAAAATACAGCCACCGGCCAAAATAATACACTCAGCAGCATTTACTCACTAACTTCTATTTAGTCGAATCATTAAAAGCTGAGTAGTAATAAGAGTATTCCCAGAATAGATGGGAAGGGTGGTCACATAAAATATATCACGGACAATTGCAACATTTTCTACGAATTTTCCAAACTACCAATGTAAATTTGTCATGAAAGGGTTAAGAGAAACGGGTTCACTCATTTAGTGTAAAATATGTAATAATAACCAAATACAATTAGCAATTGAAGAGAAATTGGTGAGAAAACAGTGCCGAGTCTATTAATATGGATGAAAAGGAATACATATGACAATGTGTAATTTGAGTCTTCAAAAGAGAAAAAAAGAGTTTGTTGCAGGAGTAAGAGATTCCTATAGTAGTAATAGAATGAAAGGGAGTTGCAAGGAATATGAAAAGGGATTCTGTGTAAATTAATGGATCGAGAAATTCTCGACAGGAAATATGTCCGACGCAAGTCTGGAAATGCAGACTACCGTATTGATGAAAACGGAGTCACCCTGCAGTTCATCCAAAGTCACGCTAATCTAAGAATTGAATCGCCGACTCGTGTCGCATGCAACGCCAACAAAGAGTCGTCTAATTAATTAAGTAAACGAACTTAAACAGACGTCAGCGATAAAGCGATCAAACGATTACCTGTTAATTAATATTCATTAATCAAGCGCACTGGGAAAGGAGGGAGTCCGCGCGGCGGGCGGCCGCAGTTGATCGCCAACTTTAGACGGCCTCCGCGTAACAAATGTTTCCGAAATGAGTTTGCGCTGAGGGGCGAAGTTTGAGAATGAAAAACGGCCTCCCTGCAGAGAGCCCCTCTCTTTATCGCTCTCAGAAAAATGTACACGAATAAAATGTATAGGAAAAATGTACAGGAATAAAATAATGTGAAGCAGCGAATGGCAAATGCTGCCTTCGATTGCTCGATACTTCTCTTGTAAATTTTTCAACTTCTACGGTCTCCTCCTAAATCGGCACCTGAAAGCCGATTGCCTATGATGTAATTAATGTCTATTAATTTGGCCGGGGACTTTAATAGTGAAATGTTGTTTTTGCTCATAGACTCAGTTCCCACGGCCCCAATGGAAGTCTCCAAAAGATCTGCGTGTGAGCTCTTGTTTATGCGTTGTTCTCTGCGTTTTGTGCGACATTCAGTGCTCCACTGCTAACACAGGAAATTCACATCTTCATCTACAATGCTCTCCTTGTCCATTAGTGAAAATTGCATTTTCAAGAGGATTATTGCATTCGAAACCAATGAAAGTTTTATCGCTTGCTGTTAGTGTCCTTGAAACACAAGGGAAAATTAAAAGGAGATTAAAAACACAAATTTATTTATTTGAAAGTTTCCACCGCAACTAAACAGAAGTCTGTATATATACGATATATATGTAATTATTTTCAACCAATCTAATTTACAATGATGGCTTACAAATTAATAAATAAATATTACAGTAATGAATATGAATACATTACCCTCCATTACAATATCGTTAAATTATCCTCAAGATTTTTCAGGGTTCCTGGAAATGGTTTAAGTCCTTTCAAATGGAAAACTAATTCGGTGGTCGCTGAAAAATTGAATTACTTCTCTGCATAAATATAAGTAAACTCGCAATTAAAGTATGAAACGCTGCTTTCGTTGCAGCCAATCAGAATACATTCCCATTCCAAAGGTCGACTACTGTATCAGTCTTTTGAGGTATGCATTCGCTAACATTCCCCTCCTCGGTTCAGGGGCAGTTGGTCGAAGGACAACCGGTCGATGGGACAACCCGTCACTAGACTTTTCGTCGCTGAGACATTTGGTCGAAAGACTATTCGTCGCTGAGACGACTAGTCGAAAGATAGCTTGTAGAAGAGACTACTTTCATACTTTCACAGTTTCTGGCGGGGTGTAAAGGGAGGTTGGAGGCGATGTATAGCTCAGGTTCAACCATGCTAAGAAGGCTTCGACAATATCTCCGGCCAAATAGTGAGAGTGGCACTTATTCATTCACCAACCGGCAGTGAGATAGCTTGGTGAATCACTGTCTTTTACCCTTCAGGCTCAATTGCAATTTATCACGATGAGCTTCTGTAATGGAAATTTAAGTCGTGAAGGCAGCAGCAGAAGAAGTAGGAAGCACATCAAAAAGAGCAAAGGATAAGAAGTTCAGTGACAGAATCATATAAATGATGGAACAGCGAAAGCAACTGAAGCACTCAGACTTGCCAAAGGAAAATATCGAATATGTCGAGCTATGCATGTCTATCGGAGTGGCAATATCAGAGTGGCAATGAAGGAAGATGTGAGAAATTTTAAAGAAAGAATAGTGCAAGAGGCTATAGAGAACAACAAGAGCATGAAGAGGGTTAGACAACGCCTAGCAATGGGAAAGAAACAAATCTGGGTCGTCCAGAAAGAAGATAGCACAACAACTTCCAATAGACAAGAAATACTGATGACAGTAACCGAATACTTCACCAACTTATACAAGAAGACAGGAAATGTTGAAAAGGAAATCCAAGAAGAAACACGAAACTCAGAAAATCCCCCCTCTATTCTCCCAGAGGAAGTAACAGAGGTCATCAATAAGATGAAGAATGGAAAGGCAGGAGGAGTAGATGGAGTTTTAGCGTTATATCTGAAACTTGGTGTTACAGAGATTTCTCCCCTTTGAGCTCGGTTATTCACTAATCGCCGTGGACAAGGGAGAATTCCCAAGGACTGGAATGATGCAAAGATTGTCTTTTGCACAAGAATGAAGGAAGATTTGAAGAAGGAATTCAGCGCTATGGATCACATCCACACAATGCAAGAAATTATTAGCGGAATGAACGAATACGCGATGCCGCTGGTACTCTGCCTCGTGGATTATGCTCAGGCCTTTGACTCAGTATGTACCTCCTCCACACTGGAGGCACTGGTAAAACAAGAGATAGAAGCCAAGTACATCTAACTTTTACGCAGCACCTACAAGGACGCCACAACCTCTTTAATGCTGCATGAAGAAACAGAGGAATTCCGGATTGAGAAGGGAGTGAGACAAGGCGACTGCCTTTCACCAATTCTTTTTACAGAAGTTCTGGAAATAAGTTTTTAAAACCTTAGACTGGGAGAAAAAAGGTCTACGGATCAATGGAGAGTACATCAGTCATTTGCGTTTCGCAGATGATATAGTACTCTTCGCAACCAACGGTGAAGATCTAGCATCAAGACTTCAAGAACTGAACGCGGCTGGGCAGAAAATAGGACTCAGGATAAACTTATCGAAAACTAAGGTAATGTATAATTCTTTTGCAGCACAAGTACCAATCCTACTACAAGAGGTACCCCTTGATGTTTGTTCAAAGTACACTTACCTGGGACAACTGGTTACGACATGAGAGAAAAACAGGATTAATGAAGTGAATCGAAGAATGTAACTAGGCTGGAGTGCCTCCGGAAGAAACGCCCATATTCTGAAGTCGAAAATGCCCATGGTCTTGAAGAGAAAGGTCTTCAACCAATGCATTCTACCAGTTTTGACATATGGAAGTGAAACATGGGTGTTAAACGCAGCAATAACCCAGCGACTTCAGACTACACAAAGAAGTATGGAACGATGGATGCTTGGAATCACAAGAAGAGACAGGAAACGCAACACCTGGGTTAGGAAAATAACAGGAGTGACAGACATCATAGATAAGGTAAGATCACTGAAATGGATGTGGGCAGGCCATGTTGCAAGGAGAAACGACAACCGATGGACATCAGCAGTTCTGAACTGGATACCAAGAGACGTGAAGAGACCAAGAAGAAGACCAAGGGACCGATGGAACAGAGACATCATTAAGTATTTAGGGGTAACATGGCAACAAAAAGCTCATTGTCAGAATAGAGAGAACTGGAAAGCGCTTGGAGAGGCTTACATGTATTCGTACTTACAAAGCTCTAGACTATGAGCAATGAATTTAATAAGAAAGCTTATTACCTTCCCACGGATATATCCTTTGTGACCCCAACTTTTGGCCTTTTGTAAGACAGCCTCGATAAAATCGAGAGAGGGCCATTTGGGACTTAAGTAAGAATCCACGCTGTTTCGTAAGCCTATCTTTCAAACCTGCGCAATTATATAATTATAGAAAAAAGATACACACATACTGCAGAGTAGCATCTATATATTATAGAAAAAAACACATACTACATACAAGGAAAAGGGTTTGAGGTACTTGGCACGATAAGGCGTGCACCTAGGAAAATTCCCAAGGGGAAACGGACATGAAAAAAGTACGCGGAAACGCGCTCTTTTCCTACAAAGTCTCGCAAACGGCATGGAGAAATTTTCTGCTGGGATATCTTAATGGATAGAGCAACCAACCTGCATTTGGGAGACCTGGGTTCGAGTCTCGGTTCCGTCAGACTTTTTTCATGTCCGTTTTTCCTTGTGAATCATACTACATATATTGCAATTTTTTTCGTCAATACTTTTAAATTTAGATAGATAGTCAAACATTTCGTTAAATAATTACTCAGCATTTGCAAAGCAAGTATAGTTTTCAGTCATTTGGGGAAAACTATACCATTAACATTTTGCAATTCATCTGAGAGGCAGATAAATATTCCATCTGACACACGTCCGAAGCCGGCTTGCATGATACATATGTAGATGTAGATTGATTGATTGCGAGGATAGGCCCAATATGGTCTCACTTTCACTTTACCTCTTACGTCGTTATAATTCGCACATAGATTGCATTTGTGGATGGAAAAATTAAAGAAAGACTTTGGTGTGTGGGAGAAATCTTTGCAACTTAAGACCGACAAAGAAAAAATCCCCGTTCCGTAAAAATAACCTCAGAGAAGTGGGGTTAATATAAAAATTGGTATTGTTGAAAAAATTAAAATTAATATACAATGAAACATGTTTACAATTCAAACAGAAAAAACAAGAAAATTCAAACTACATATCAAAATAATACTAATGACAGTTTTTTTTTAATTGGAATAGAGTAAAATTTGCAATCAAATTACATTACAAACCTTAAAAGTACATAAATACCTGGAACACAATAAATTAGAATGACACCTTAAAATAAAAATTGATAATACAGCAAATCAAACCAGAATTCGCTCCATTAATGAGTAATTAATTCGTATACCTCATCGCATTCCATTATAACGGAAGTCGCTTTCCGATTCTTTAATTTAAGCAATCGTGCCCTATAGTAGAACATAGTTTGGAGTCACATTCCTAGGGTTCGATTGCTTTTTACTATGAACTGTAGACCACTGAGGGGGCAATTAATTGGCATGAATGCTTTGCTCGACGACCGATGTCCTAAGGAAACATTTGCTCTCTTATTAGAGTGGAGTGCTGTCCGAAGGCGAAGTTCGTTCTAAATCCGCTCTAAAAGGAAAGACATTCCGAAGAGATACTTAAGGGATTCCTGTCTCTTTGATTCCATCTCTATTTATTCCCATCACCATTGGGGCGGAAACATCGATCCAAGCAACTCTTTTTAGCGGATGGACTCACTCACGCGCAGGACGGAGGATCGGATGCGTATGTAAACGCCGTTGCTTTTATTCTTCTCATACTCACAACCTGTTTTTACGTAATAGATTATGAGTGCGAATTAAATTGGAATTAAGACGGCCGATATCTCCGTTCAGCTGTGAAATCCAACGGAAACATAATCATTTTATATTACGGAGAACACCGATTCGTTCTTTGAGGACACAGCTTTGGAGAGGAGAGACTGTATAATGGATACTAAACTACCGTGGCCTGAAGGCAAAGGTTTATATGGAGTTTGAAGTCTACCTTTACTAATACATAGATGATATATTACTCTCGCGATTTCCTAAATCAATTATAGTCTGAAGAATTACTTTTGGTTTTCCATTGCAGTTCCGCATCGCCCGTGAATTCCTCTTAATCCCAATGGCCTATCTCAGATCGTACGCGTCTGTTAATTTCCCTTCTGCGCATGCGCATTCCGTCTAATCTAATCCATCTACTCCATTATCATTCAGTTGTTTTCCAGGAAATGAGTGCCTGGATAGAGTCTCTGGCTAATTCTTTCGTTCGTGACTCCAAAGGAAATTGGCAGAATTAAACAGTCTTCGGCTGAGAAAACGCTTGTAATTAGCAGTTGTAGAAATAGCACCAAGTCCATCTTCCTTGGACCAGATAATTAATGCTGCAGAGGGTCTGTTTTTTCTCAGTTCTTAATGATATTCAATAGACTCCTTTAAAGTGCTTCGCAAACTATTGAAGAGTGCTATTGAATGCGCCGCTGTTACATTCTGACTCTTGCGGTATACAGCGTTGTTGCCGCAACATCTGAGTTTTAATTTAAAAGAGAGTCCCAAAATACATCCGTAACTTTTTTTACAGCAATTGCACGGTACGAATTATCTGGTGTTAGTCCCTGGGATTTTAATATTCTCTGATAACCTCACCACGATTATAATCTTCTGGGATTATTTTTCGTTGCCCTGCAATAAGCTTCACTATGCATCTGCAATGTTACTATGAGCCGATATTAAGTTTGCCATTGACTGGATGTTCTATAATCTAATTCCGGGATACTCAACCTGGTACCCGCGGGCACCGAGGTGCCCGAAGTGACCTTGCACAGTGCCCGCCAAGCTTCAGTAAAAAGATTTTTTTTATTTGCTACAACAGTATTTCTTGGGAGTGCACTAGTGGGAATAGAGTGGAGGTTCGGCGGGGAAAGGGTGGGGGTCAGACACTTGGTTGGCCCGGTCAAGGGTTTCGTAAACATCGAGGGTATGGTGCTTCTGTAGCATTCGCCAAGAAACATAATGAGGAACGTCACTTTCAGACGAATCACGGAACATTTGCAACGAACTACCCCGAGAATTCGGAAATCAGGAAGAAAAAAGTTTGTGAGTTGGAATCGAAGCTTTCAGCGCAGCAATCAGTATTTGTTAGGCCACTTTCAAAGTCCAGGAATGCAACAACGGCTTCGTTTAAAATTGCTTACTTGCTTGCAAAGAAGAAAAAACCATTTCAAGACGGTGAGTTGCTGAAGGAAGCATTTCTTGCATGCGCTGAAAGCCTATTTAGGGGATTTTCTAACAAGCGTGAAATCATCAGTGCGATTCAGGAGCTTCAATTATCAGACAGCATTGTTTTAAGAAGAATAGAAGCAATTGCTGATGACATGCAGTCTCAACTGAAGAGAGACGTGGAAACGTGTGACTGGTTTTCTCTCCAATTTGATGAGTCCACGGACAATTCAGACACGTCGCAGTTAGCTGTTATAATAAGAATGCTATTTAACGACTTTACTGTTAAAGAAGAATTATTAAAAATTCTGCCTTTGAAGGAGAGAGCAAGAGGAGAGAACATTTACAATGTTTTTAAGATACATGCGGCAGAAATTGGCTTGCCGCTTAAAAAGTTATCGGTTATTACCACAGATGGAGCACCTGCCATGATAGGAAGAACCAATAGCTTTGGCAAATCCCTGGTTCATTTTCCGAACATGAAAAAAATGACGAATGACGGCAATTCTGAGCCGTCGCGATTTACCGGCCATCTCAAGAAACTTCTGAACCAATTTGAAAAGCGATTTCAGTTGCCTGGAGTCATTCGTGATGGGTTTTTGTCAACTCATTCACCACTAAGCAACTGTAACTGCCATAGCAATTGCAAGAATTATTGCCTCAGAAGTGGAAAACCTCGAACTGGAAATACTTGATCTGAAGAATGATATTATTCTGCAAGCACATGCCACAGATGTAGACTTCTGAAAACTTGTAGAAAAGGATAGATTTCCATAATTAAGAAGTGTTGCATATAAAATCAAATCTTCTTTTGGGTCTACCTACCTCTGCAAATCTCTATTTTCAATCATGAACATTATCAAGTCGAAGAACCGGAGCAGTCTCACCGATTCGCATCTTGAAAGCTGCTTGCGTGCGGGAACCTCAGCGTACGTACCTAACATACAAGTGCTGGTGGACGATATTCAGTGTCAAAAATCGCATTGAGTGCAACACCATGAGCAGAAGTGACACGGCCATGTAAGTAATAAAACCTTTTTGCATGAAATGTATACTTTTTTCTATCTCGAACAATTTTTTCGATCTTATTTACCAAGGAGCGTTTTTTCAAACGGCATATGGTTAACTAGTAAAGTGATAATATTGACAAGGGATAGCCTGATTATCACCCTGGACAGAAATGTTATGTGGTGCCCGCTTCTTTTTCTGAAACACTCTTGGGTGCCCCGGCACCAAGAAAGGTTGAGTACCCCGGATCTAATCTATTCGTACACATTTATTAAACGATGTCCTTAAAAGCAATGACCGGTGCATAGTCTCTTTGCCGAATCGCCTTTCGCTGAATTTCGAACATCTGTGTCTCTATGAGATGCATTTTTGCACATTTCGTAACCAACAAAAAGAAAATTTGGTACCTTTAATTTGCTTATTTTTTCAATTCTAATATTGTTATTTCAGCACCGGCTAAAAGTGTAATATTCATCGTTTTAATTTTGTCTGGACAAATATGAGTAATATCATAAGCAGAAGTACATTTACGAACAGCATTTACAGTTACCATAGTTGAATATACACTAAAATATGTACTCCTCAAGTCGCCATTTGGGGCTGTTAAAACACCGAACTCCTTATAGGATAACCGATTGGTGTTTAATACTATCTGAAGATATACTTCAAAGTCCTATTACTGTAAGTGACTAATAATCCTAAATTTCTCATTCACTCCTTTTACTTCGTGAATTCCCACTTGTCTCGGCACATATTGACCGAAGGGCAATCTAAAGTGCCCTTTTGTGAAATAATATCGTGCGTTATTTTTAACTGATGACTCTACCTTTGTAATCAATTACTTTCGCGAATCATTCTCGGAAAATATTCATTCCTAAAACGACTCCTAGACAAATTTAAGAAGTTCTATAATCTATTTCTCTGATTTTTCTCGGAGCATTTGAACGGCCTGAGTAACAGGGAGGGCTCATAACATCGCCTACGTCTCCTAAAAGCGCACTTTCTTTACACTTATTAAGTAAATTAAGCCTTTCATTTAATTTCCTAGAGATTTCCATCTTAAGTTCTACTGACGATTTGGAGTTACGTATAATCCGTAAATTTTCTTTTTTCAGTATTTCTGGAGCAAAACGATGAGAATTAAATGAAAAACGTGATCTGAAAAGACGAGTGACAGAAGCATTTCAGACGAGTCTGCACTAGTTAACAACAGAGAGATAAAATATCATAACTTATGAAGTAATTTGGCAAAATTAAAGCATTGTATGCTGCAGTGTAATGAAGCCCAAGTTGAATGCGTCTCTTTCTGTAATGGAAGTACCTCTTCCCGAAATATTTCACAGCATCGAGTTTGCTTCTATCCAACGACCAACTAAACATCGGCCGCAGTTAAACTTCAAAAGGACTAACGGCCTGTTTCTAGAAAATCCACGTTATTCAAATTGCTTATCGCGAAAAATACGACATAAAAAGGAAGGGGGAAATGGCGAAAATAAAATTCATCTCGTTGCGCGGCTGAGGTTTGGGAAGTAGTGGGTAATGCGAATGTGTATTATGATGGTAAAAGATTTGAATGAATAAACAAGGAAGTAATTCAAAAGAAGCATAATTACTGAGCCATCACTAAATGACGAAAGGATTTCTCAGAAAAAGAGGATTGCGCCGTTGGAATTCTTTAAATTAGTAAAATTAATTATTTTAAAATATATTTGTAAAACAATATGTTATTGTATGTACTAACTGTTAATATAAAACAGTTGACAACGGTTTCATTCTGTGCATTTACCAGGCTTTAAAACCACTTTTATAATTATTTAAATTCTACAACTTAAAGAATAACTAACTGATTATATTAATTACTAAATTAATGTTAAATTGGGCAAATGAACGCAAGGATATTAACTATTGGAAGTGAGTAAATACTCATCTAGAATATTTATGATGATACTGTTTGATTCAAGGACCACAGCCATGAACTGTCCATAGCTACATTTCCCTGAAGGGGCATTGATAGACGCAAAGGGTGATGACACAAAATATTGCGCAGACACTAGGACAATTGCAACAATTTCTATGACTTTTCATAACTACCCATGTAAATCTACATCTACATTAGCACCCTTCAAGCCGCCTTTCGGCGTGTGGCAGGGGGTGCACCATTTAAATACCTAAATTAAATATCTAAATTTGTTATCAAAGGGTTCAGAAACATGTGTTCACTCATTCATTGCAATAAATGTAATAATAATCAAATGGAATTAACAGTTATTGAGGAATTCGTGAGACAATGGTACTAAGTCTATCGATTTGGTTGGGGACTATACTACGGAAATAAAATCGTACTGACATTATATTTCTTCAAATTTCGGCACAGAATCGGAGCAGGTATAAGATGTTTTTTGGTAAAACCCAATTTTTTGTCTAATTTTCTTTTTTTAAATGCGAAAGTTCTTACAGTATGTAAATTTACTTAAAACGTATTACCTAAATATTCTGGAGAACAAAATATTTTATTACTCTTCTGATATTATTATCTTACTTTTCACGTTCATACATTTACATACATGCTTACATACAGTTTTTACTTTCATACATTCTTTTGATTTAGGTTTCGTGAATTTGAAGGACGAAATGGGATTCTTGTATCCAAGTGCAGTTGCATCGATTGATTACCGTTTTTTGAAACTTCATTTCCTTTCAACGACAAGGAGAGAATTGATAAAATGATTCTTTTAATTTGATCAGCAAATTAAATAAAGGAAAGGGAAACGGAAAGTTATCGAACGTTAATTGGTGGGAAATCAACGACGATTTTAAGCCGAGACTCTTTTAAGTGTTTTTTCAGCAAATTCATTGACGGGAGCGATTCTTCAATACGTGGCCCTTCAACTCCCAAAAAGGTTTGAAGGGGGAATGAGGAATACTAGAAAAGGGAGTGAGATACATCTGCAATATCATTCAGTGAATTAACGAATAACTCTATTGGTGACCGAGTCAAAGTGCATCCTCTTCAAGACGGTCGCAAAAGGCTCTTTATTGCTGGTTTTAGGGGCGGATTTCCAATTATTTCATTTGTGAATCTGAGAGAAATTGAGTTAACGTTTAAAACGACTTTACCCTTCTTTAAAAGATAAATTATCTATCGTTTTAAAGATGATAACATAAAGTAAAACTGAGTACATTCCAAAAATCCCAAAAACTCTCGTATTCATGGAAAGATATCCATGTTAACATTTCATAGAAGGTTGCGAAAATGTGAATGGATAAATAAATTAATAATGTAGCAGACTTTATTAGGGGAATTTTAGTCTCAAGAAGCCACTCTTTCTATTAAATGATATCATATGTATATAAAAAGCAAATGTCTGTCTCCCTATTTCTCTAAGAAACGGCTTGACTTAGAGATCTGAAACAAACTGCATTGTGTTTCTACGATGATGAATCCCCAAGGAAAACTATTTCCATGTCTGTAAAGGCCCGTATTCGAACCAAGGAGCCCATAATACGTTTCCATAAGAGATGAACGTAAATTACGTTTTCATGACTTGCAGAGGTCGTTTCTTTTACAAAATTAAATTAGAAATAATAATCCTACGATATTGAGACAAGTGTCACAAGAAAACAAAATAATCATAGATCCTTATTTTAGTCGTGAATCATTCATATAAGTTCGAAATTGCGAGAACTTTGATTAAATAGACGGAAAATTCGTAAAATGTTTCGGAAATAAACAACCCATCCCTTTGACGACCAAGGCAATTGTTGAACATAATACGTTTCCATAAAAGATGTACGTAAATTAAGTTTTCACGTTGTTCCTTTTACAAAATTAAATTAGAAATAATGGTCCAACGAAATTGAGACAGGTGCCAAAAGAAAGGAAAATGATCATAGAATCTTATTTTAGTCGTGAAATATTGATATAGATCCGAACTTTCGAATCCTTTTGATCCGAATTTTGATAAAACACACCGAAATTTCGTAAAATGTTTCGGAAATAAACAACCCATCCCTTTGACGACCAAGGCAATTGTTGAACGTTGATTTCATGAATTATCCCATATAATTGCACGGGTATAATCACTTCTTACAATTTTTATAAGAAATTTGCGTAGACTTTCGTGAATTTATATTATAATAATAAAATATTATAAGTAATATAAATAATTTGTATGATAAGANGACTTTCACGACCTGAAAACAGTAGAATAAATATTATAAATAACGTTGAGAAATATATTCAGTTATTATGATCTTACCACAGAACTTTTATGTGCTTAGGAGGACCAGATATATACGATAATAAATATATTTTAAACTAAATTAAGTCCCGTCATGCTTGACGGGGGGTTTACTGGTATTAATATGTAAATAAATCAACTTTTTCAAGTTACGAACGCAAACATCCGAGGCCTAAGCAGGATTCGAACCCCTGAGTTGTTAGGTTAACGAAACTACACCACCAGGGCTGGCAATGCGTGCTTCGGTGACGAAAACTTGTTTGATTACTTTTCGAGAGCACATCAGCGCAATGGAAGACATTTGTTAGAACCCTCTCTGCTGCAAGCACAGAATGATTAGTAAACTCAGTGCAATAAGAGCACTAATGGAATGTAAAAAAGCGGCGTTTCAATGGCAATCGAAAGGGTAAAGTACAATTCCAATTTCAGGCACCAAACTCCTCCACCCGTAGAAACCAAGTCGGACTCAAGATATGAACTCAAAAGGAGAAAACTTGGATATCTTTTCCCTGGAATTAGGTCACAGCAATCGCCTTATTCCTATTGTCCACACGGACAATAAGATGGCAAAATACGGAGTCAGCGTGAAGATTGTATCGACGGAATCGAGATGCATGAGTATTCGAACTAGGTTTGCATTGACAATCCGCCGCGTCAGCCTATGTTTAGACGTGCAGTCCTCTCGGATTAAAAAAATGAAGGTCGCAGTGGCGAACACGCTTTTGTTTCCGCTAAAAAAGCCAGAAATGTGAAAATTTGTCGATGGGTGGCGTCGACGAAGTTTTTTGCCTCAGCTTCGGTCCGAGTTGATCCGAATTGACAACTTGGGTTTCTCGTACAGATTAACGCGTCAACTTTCCCTTCAATTCTCACGAGTGGATTTTGCTTCAACATAATATTCCTACGGCGATAAGCTTTGAACTTCGCAAAGCACGACCACTTAACCAAAATTCATAAATCAATTTCGTGAATTTTCATCACCGTGTCTTTTGATTACGTCCGATTTACCAAATTATCGGATGAACATAAGAAGTGAAATTTATGCTTTGAGTGAGGAAGGGAAAGAAAAGTTGAAACGGTTTTGCGATTATCGACAGGTTTTATATAGAAAATCACTTCTTTTTGAGAAAACACATTGGAAATATACGTAATTATATTATTTTTATTTATGCTTCAGTCTACGTAAACAATGTCAAGATTCATATATATTTTATTTATATTACGAGAAAATCAGCGTATTGACAGAAGAAACAAATAGTTGCAGTTTTAATGTCAGCGGGATTTTTAACTTTGAAGGACTTACATATAAAATGATACTGCGTAATAGAATTTTGATTCTAAATATAGCGTCTTAGTCCTCATTAAATTCGGAGTGATAACTTAAAACACTTTGAATTAGCATATTTCATGTTCAGTCATTTGGGAAGGAATTTCTTGAGAATCCCTTTTTGCAATTCATAACTGCTTTTCGCTCTCTGTCCAACGAATTACACTAACCAAAAATGTCTCCATATGAGATTAGGTGCTTTGCGGTTATTAACATCGTAAGTACTTTAATTTCGTTCTTCGCTGACGAGAGTCTGTTGAAGAAAGGCAAAATGTATTGGTAATAAGCACTACTAAGCTTACAATTTAAAGAACACTCTTCCCTGATTATAATTTCGAAAAGAACGAAAAAAACACCATACCTAAAAGTATATTTAAAATGTAGTATTATTATTGTAACTATCCGACTCTAATTGAGTAAAGGCGATTTCGTCTTTGCTGACGAAATAAATGGACCAGAGGTGATAATTCCATAATACTCAGCTGTAGAAAGAATAATGATGAATATCGGTTCCGCAAAACACGTTGTTTTATGTGCGTGATTCTCTGCCTACACGCGTTTTATTTTCTAATGTTCCATCGCACCGCTGATATGCCTAATGTATTATTCTTTTCATTTTCACGCCGACATCTCGCAAACTCGTTTCCTACTCCTGCCCATTTCGACACTGCAGCCTGGAACTAATTAATTGATGACATAATACGAGAAGTTTCTTTTTTTCATTAGTGTCATTTTTCTGCCTTTAGATGTGCAAATATACGAAAAGAGGAAATTGGGGTGGTTAACTGGGCTCTGCGCGGTCTTTTTAGAGACAGAAAATCCGACAGCATTTTGCATTTGCAGATCGACAAACAATGAGCGTGTCCCTGCAGTGATCAAATCGCAGATGAATGAAATGGCAAATTTGTCGGTTTAATGAAATATTGATTAAGGAAGTAAAAGTTTGTTCCCACAATCCAGCCGCTGATCTCAGTAAATATTTGAGCGGCGTTAACCTTACTACTGTAAACTATATACTGCGAGAATTCAAAATTCAGAATGGGGTCGGCCGTTTCATTAAGCCACTCATTACAGCCCTTCCCGGTGGAAATTCGAAATTCAAATTTCCCAAGTTTTTCGGCGAACGGTTTTTTGCCGCTGAAACGCAGCTTTTACACTTTTTAACGCCAATGAAACGACCGAAAATCTAATGAAACAGAAATTTCGATTCGGAAACGATAAACGAATGTTGCGTACAATTACGCATTTTCCATAACACGCACGTTAACGTTCGATCGCATGTGTCGTCACTTCGGATATTTAAAGCTCACGCTGAAATAGTTTCGAATTTCCATTGTTTTTAAATAACTTCCGTTTGACCTTCAAATCCCAAGCATATAGATATAAGTTAATCGAAAGACTAGGTGAGATTCCCAAAAACAAAGGATTAGAGCGATATTTGTGAAGTAATCATAAAAATAATTACTGTATTCACCGAAAGCGATAAATTATCACCATTTGGTTCCTCGACTGCGTCCTTGTTCGGTCCTTACAGTGCAAAACCTGTTCGGATTTGCGGAGAAATGTATCGACCTTTATTGAAACCTTCTCTCCTCCTCGTGAACCTATGAGTCAAATAATAACATGATTTTGATTGATTAACACTAGGAGGACGGGAGTTTCGCCCTACCTAGAAGGACGGGAAGGGGTCATTTGACCCCTAGAACTATTAATTCCTTTATAAATATTTATTTGCATTTCATTAGCCAAATCTTTAGCAGTTCTTCAAGAATGGACCTTTAGCTAAACAATTATGAGGTTTTTTACCTTGTAATTTGTTTAAATTTTTATTTATTAAACAAAACGCGGACTGATGTCCTAAATTTACAGTCTATCATATTATAGAAACATTTTTGTGGTAAAACTAAACCTATAAACCTCATACTTTAGAAATATGTAGTAGAAGATCCGATGTAATGACAAACGTCAGTAATATTTTAATAAAAAATTAAATGTAAATTTCTAATATGCAGCTTTTGGCCCCGACAAATCGGTATAAGGCATTTGTTGATTTATAAAATTCACTTCTAAGCAGGGTTACCAACTTATTAATGTTGATAATTTTAAAATTTCTTGCAATTATTTTCTCAGATAAATCTCGAGCAGATACCTCGTAATTGGTTGCAATTATCTTTATTGAACAATTATGAATTAATTTCAAGGGTACCAACTTCATAAGGCAGGGTTGCGAACCTTCGGAACGTATCTCTAAATAGGGTGTCATGTCCTTTCTGTATTTATAAATAAAGAGATTTCCTGAGCACAGATTTTCTTTGTATAAATTTTCGAAACTCTTTGGGAGCTAATATAAGTTTATAAACTATTAGGAAGCAGGGTGGCCAACCTCTCGGACTATTAACTGAAGGAAAATATCAGAGGTTTATGTCCAATAAGCAATTTACCATGGATTTATCGTGAGTAGACTTTTATTTTTTTTCTACACGAAATCGCAGGGCTATCAATTCAAAGAATTATACTGTCAACTTTTGAAATTTTCTTTACTATTTCCCCCCATTTTTTTAGTGTTACATAAAAATATTTAGATTGTTTTTTTATACATCTTGACTTTGTTTGTTACTATCTCAAATTAAAAGAAAATAATTGAAAATTCTGTCGTATTTCATAAGAAATATTGAACGAAACATACACAATCAAACATTGTTGGAACAAAACATCGGGCTCTAAAATATTTTCCAAAACAAAAATCCTAAAATCAAATTCACTTTTGAAACTGAAAACGATCAGCAACAAAATTTTCTTGATCTCATCCTCTCAAAAAAAAAAAACACTATCGAATTTGCAATGCACAGGAAAGCTTAAAACGCAAACCACGCTGACTCCAACTACCCAGTCTCACACAAACATGCTTCCCACCACAGCCTCTTACACAAACTTCTACACATACTGGGGTATAAGTAGAAGTAGCTACACATACACTACCAACAAAAAGGAAGCATGTTAGACCATCTCAAACTGATGGAGATAATTCAACACAAACAATACACTCACCTTCCCCCAACCTGCTGCCTACTTCACCCACAAATCCTTACAACTGATGTTCTCTCTCCTGTTTTGTGATTGGCTGATCGTTGTTTGACCGTTTTTCTATAAAAGGGTCTGCTTATCTTTGTCTGATGATGAACACGTTTGTTCGAAGCCGCCATTAAAATATTTCTGTGGAACTTAGCTTAGTTATTTCGCCACGCTTTCAAAATAAAAGAAGAAATCCGAATAATTTACCCGTTATATCGCAGCAGAGGATCAGAAAGCAACCAGAGAGCGCCAGAATGATAGAGCAACGCTCTTCAAATTAGGAAGCAGTTATAGTTTATCTGCTGTGTTGTAAATTACTCGTATAAACCAGTTAAATCCATCTGCCAGAATTACGGAATTTCATTTAACTTGCCAAAAAGTATCTGTTATAGTATAAACCTGGTCCTCTTAAGCCATAGCGTTTCTGCCGTAGGTCCACATTAATACCTAGTACAAGCACAATTCCGGAAAATTATTTACTCGATTTCGTTGAACGTTATGCAGTTCTATAGACTCACAGATTTAAAACCTCGTTTGCTTTAAAATTTCGTTCGCATCCCAAAAACGTCCTCGTTTCTCGACATAATATTTCTTTAACATTTACATTACGACAAAGCAACGAATGAATGTCCTTTGGTAAATCTGGTTGGTTAAGTAACACTCACACATGGCCGAATGGGGGATGAGTTGTTTATTATAGCAAAGTTTCAGAAATATTCCATTCACTTTATCAAAATTCTCGCAGTTCCGAATGTATTAATTATATTTTGAATACTTCAAGACTTCAATAAGAAGAATCATTTTCCTTTCCTTAGACATGTCTCGATATCGTAGAACTTACTTCTGATTTCGTTTCGTAAAAGAAAAATGTCCGCAAGACATGAAAACGTTCTTTAGGTGCATTTCTTATGGACACATATTATGGGCTCCTGGGTTTGAACCCGAGACTTCTCAGATATAAAATTAGTTTTGTTGTGCCTTTCAACCTCGAAACCCCACGCAGTTTGTCTCATATCTACACAAAGAACAGTATCTTAAACAACGGAAGGACGGACAGAACGAAATCTATATATATTATACATAATTATATATATGACGATATATCTGTTTCCTTAAAACAGAAAACCTTCGTCTTGAATTAAAAGTTCGTAGTAAGGAGAATCGCAAAGAGTATATATCTCACGAAATTCAAATATCACTTCAATTGGCGGAGCTGAATAAGATTCATGTGACAGTTTGCAAAGTGGATAAAATAGCCGACGAAAAGAGAAAAAGTTGAAGAGGAAATCCTGGTTAATTATTTGGGTGAGACACTAAAAGAAAAGTTTCCTTATAATATTTGGCGAATCGCATGAAAGAAATCGGAATTGAAAATTAAATGTAAATATTTGGATTTTTGAAGGTGAAATTATAAAAAATGAATGACTTGAGGGTCAAATAGAAATTTAAAATGAGGTAAATATCCGAAGAAGGAATTATTCGGAGAAGCGGAGGAATTAAAAGAGCGAAATATTTGGAGAATTCTTCAGACGATTTTAATGAAAATGAATCACTTAAAGGCGATGGATTGCGTCGGCAGAAAGAAATTGTACCTCGGACATAAGCGAAAACTACTAAATTACGGAGAGTTTTCACCCAAAGAACCGTCATTTAGCGTATGGCAGAGGGTGTATGCGCCGATATCTCAAACTGGCGCGTATTGTTCGTGGAATCTTCCAAGCCACTCCTCCTAAACTTACCGGCTTATTCATTTGTTTTTCATTGGCGCATATCTAATCTATGAATCTAGCGCACATTTTACATCTTATCGACGCCTCTGTAATTGAGCGAACTAAAAAAATACGAATTTTTTATTCCTAAATTCCCCCCCTTTTAGTGGAGAATGTCGACTGAATGTCACTCAAATATTAGAAATTTAATCCAACTGAAGAGTTTTCGGTCATCGCTGATATATATTCCACGGGAAAATGCGCAGAAATGGTCGAACTGTTTTGGAAATATATGTACGGACGGAAAATATGGTTTTTTTGAAATGTTAAAATAAGATACGGCTGTTTTAGCTCATTCTTCGATAGCATTAGGATTGCGTAAAATGAGTGAGGCCTAATCTATGAGCAATACGTTTTACGTGATCGTGAATCGTACCAAAAAATCTGTAACTAGGATAAAGACAATGCTGCGGAATATTATTTTCAAAAGGTTTAGTGGCATTAGATGAAGAACTAATACTCTTTCTGCACTAAATTAGTCGCATAATCAAATGTTCCAGTTAACCTTCTAAAGAAAGGAGAAGTTTGCAAGGAGGAAGTGTGTGTTTCAATTTCTGATTACACTCGAAAAGAAAAGCACATTCCATTTGCAATGTCTTCCTTCTTTTTTCGGAACGATTCTCTTGGGAAATTTATGGAGATTTTCATCCGCCCGTCCTTCGGATGAAATTAATTTCCAAGAAACGAGGAAACAGAGATCCTTATTTTCTAAAATATCTAATGGTAACATTTTATCGGTTTGACACTACTTAGTGGGCATTGCGCGATTGTTAACATTTTATGAGTCCTCTCTCAGGAATTTCAATCAGCTAAAGTGGTCGATTAAAAGCCTGATTTATCGATTTCATGAATTACTCAGAAATCTTAAAAAATATTTTTAGTAAAATTCTGAATCGTCGAGTCTTTGAGCGCGTTTCATTTAAAAAATTTGCTTTAATAGATAATTCAATTGCTAAATATCAAACCTACATATTGAATGAAAAAAAGAATGTTAAAACGCCCTGGGGTTATCGCCAATACCGAAATATTATTTTAGGAAATCTATCCTCAGTGTACACTTTGAATGCTAATTGAAATGGGATGGGAAAAGCGACCGGAATTTATACCTGAATTTCGGACTATGATTTCATTTATACTTTGCTCTGTCATCAATACCGCTTCTCATATGGTCCTGCTGCATCGATTTCTTTTCTCATACCTCACTGAACATACACTGAATACTGGAATGAAAAATGTATTTCGAACGGAAGTTATGCTGCAGCCTCGTTTGTGATTCTGCTCGAGCGTAGGAAGCAAGTTTAAAGTACGACACTCATCATCTTGTGATGTAATCCAATCCTCTGCCTAGAGCTTCTCATGGTGACGAGGACCAACCAGATATCGAGCTGATGGAAGACGCTCACGCTATTTTAGTGTTTTCTTGCGTTTTTAGGAAAACATTGCTTCATAACATAATAACTGACCAATTTACGAGTCATGATATTATTACATTAAGAAATCATTCAGTTGGAATATTGCATTTTAAGGATAGTTCTCGATTTGTACTATAATCGTCTCAAACGCTGGTGATAATGTGGGTTCGTGACATTTTAACGCAAAAATGAATCCAAGCCTCGACTCCTTCCTTGAATTCAATTAAGGGTGGGAAAGAAGAGCGATAACAAGGTCTTCCGCCCGATTTTGCTTTCTTTCCACAGATGTCGTCCAAACCGCATTTCCGCAACTCGAGTCTCAACAGAATGGGACGGCCTTAGGACCATCTCTCGTGAGTATATCTCTCACCTCTGCCCCCACGTGAGTCACGAACGTGACGAGTAAATATGCATGGTTGTGAATTTCAGCCATTACTTATTTCCATGCCTTATATTTCCTATTCTTAATAATTCTTTAAATTTATTTACATTTCAAAGTTTTACGTCATGCAGAGTCATTTAAATTATGATTAGTTTTATTGTAAAATTAACGAAATGAAACTTAGGGGAAAAGGTTTTCCACAAATATTAGAGGGAATTAAATAAAAATTATCAATAACACCGTAAATAGAAGAAATTGGATTTTCATTTCTGCTGCAAACTACGACTTTCTGGAGTTTAAGGAACTTTAAGGAATGAATTAGATTTTCATTTTCCACGCATTTAGATTCAGGAGAAATAACTATTAATAAAGAAACTAATGCTGCAAACCTATTTCCTTTACCATCTTAAGATAATACTTCTATGATGCTCAGATTTAAACGAATAAGTCGAATCTTGAACAAATGTCAACGTTCAGTGTAAAAAGGGGAGCAAAATATCTCTCTATTTCTTAAGCACGGAAAATAAGGAAACGACCAATTAATGAACTTCAGTACAATTCAATTAACGTGATTTCTATTTTTCATTCTTCGCGCCAACTGCGTTCTGGATATTCCCTCGGGGCTTCTTCGAACTCTCCGCGAGTCTTTTTTCTTTTCATATGACGACATTGTTAGAATAGTCGATTTAGTTTATATTCTTTGTGGATTTATACATTACTGCCGCCTTAACTAAGGAAATTATACCATTAAGAACTAGGTGAAGTATTTTTCATAGCTTTCATTTCAAACTATTACGAGTTATTTATTTATATTGTTATTCAATATAATATATTGCTATTCAAGGAAACGTTGTGGGAGGAGAAAGAAAATCGATCACTTTTTCATAAAAGGCAATCAGCAACAGTTATAAGAGTGCTCTTAACCAGAATGTATTTGAAGATCTTGATGGGATCATTTTATATCGGTAATGAGAGGATTTCCGTAGTAAATGACCAATGATGTTTAACTTATATGTTGGAAAATTCGTAAAGGAATTAAATCGAGCGTCTACTTTAAAATGAATTCAGCATTACTTCAATGAGAAGGAACGTTTGGAATCGAAAAGATAGTGTGGAATAGAAAGAAATCTCACGAGTCAAGGAGAGCCTATTAGAGGCGAAGCATTCTTAGCTTATCACAAAGAATATATCTTCCTTACGAAAGGGATTTTATTCAAGTTTTCGTTTGCGGACCGCTTCGAGAGTCCCTTTGTAGCGTTCTACTTTGGTAAAACGAATCTCCCTTCGTGAGGTATGTACCATTGAAAACTGAACTTGTAAAAGTTTCTGTAGACCTTATTATTTCCATATACATTCCTCATCAAAACTGTTTACCTGTTCTATGATTAAAATTCCTAAAAGCAGGAAATACAGGTGGAAGGAAAATGGGAAATATCTATTACATTGAAGTATTCATATTTAAACACTAGACATTCTTTTTTGTGTAATGTATATTTATTACGCACTTAAACGTGAACTCTACGCTATTTAGGGGTTTTCTGCTTTGCTTCATCCCACAAGTCCTCAAATCTTTCGCTTCGACATTTGATCTTCTTATTTGCACATTTAAAGAGCATTTCTTTGTTATAGTCCATCATTATCATATTTATAAAAAGCAAATGTCTGTCCGTCCGACCGTCCTTCTGTCCGTCCCCCTATTTATCCTAGAAACGGCTTGACTTAGAGATCTGAAACAAACTGCATTGTGTTTCTACGATGCTGAAACCCCTAAACTAAATTAAGTTCCGTCATGCAATTTCGAATTGAGATGAACGATTCATGATTAAAATAAGATTTTTTGATCATTTTCCTTTCATTAGACACTCAATTTTAGTCTCAACTTAGTCTCAATTTCGAAGGGCCATTTTTTCTAATTTAGTTTTGTAAAAGAAACAACCTCTGCAAGTGATAAAAACGTAATTTACGTTCATCTCATATGGAAATGTACTATGGGCTCCTGAGTTCGAACCCGGTCTTTCACAGAGATGAGAATAGTTTCCAGGGGATTTCAGTATCTTAGAAACACAACGCAGTCAGTTTGTTTCAGATCTCTAAGTTAAGCCGTTTCTGAGATAAATAGGGGGACGAAGAGACGTAGAGATGGACAGACGGACGGACGGACAGACATTTGCTTTATATATATATTTACGATAATAATAAGTAAACGGGGATAACCAGTTCTTATATTTTTCTATATGAAATGTACTTAAAGTACGCTTTCATGTCTTGAAAATAGTAGAATAAATATTATAAATATCGGTAAGAAATATATCGAGTTATTATGATCTTACGACGGACTGTTTCTGGCTTCGGAAGTCCAAACATATACGATATATTTTTAAACTAAATTAATTTCTGTCATCCTTGACGGGGGCGTTTACTAGTATCATATCACATCATGTCATCATTTATATATATAATTTCGCAAGTGTCCGTCCGTCCGTCCCCCGCCCTATCTCAGAGACGGTTAGATTTAGAGACACGCGGTAAACTGCGTTGGGTTTGTAATTACTAGAAACCCCCGGCATATTTCATTTCATCCCCGGAAAGACCCGGAGTCAAACCCCGGAGCTAAAAATGTTTCCGTAAGATTGAACGCGATTTTTCATTTTCGAGAGTGCAAGGCTTTCTTCCTTCATTAATAAAAATACCTAATTTTGAAAGTATTTCCTTCGAACTTTGTTTATCCGAAGGTAAAATATGCAGCCAATCTTATTCCTGCCTTGTTTACACGTTTTGATGTACATTTGTTTGAAATAATTTTGCTTTAATTTTGAAATGTAATAAAAATTTTCTGCTTTTTCTGCACTCGCTACGGCAACCGTCATTGTTGCCAAGGATGAATAAACAAGTATTAGAAAGAAGGGGCGAGGGAATAACGTTCTATTCTATTTAATTTCTTTAAGCGTTTGTAGCAACCAAACGTTATTTATAGCAACATAAATATCTACAAATAAACATCGACAAAAGTGAAATTGATATGGAATTGAAACGTTTTTCAACTTTTGGAAAGTTTTAAAGGCATTGGAAACGTTTTTGAAAATTATCCTTAAAGATTATTGTGTCTAATTTATGAAAGAATAAAACGAAATTCCTCAAATCGATATTACATTTCATATTAAGTGTGGCATCACTTACGAGAGTAAGTAAATGTAACACTTTGAAATCAAGATTACTTCAGAATATAATTCAAATAATTCAATACCTTAACAGTCTGTTAACTTATTTTCCATAATTTATCCTTTTAAGATATTATGGTGATTTGTATGATAATTTATTGTGGTTTTGACATTCATGTTCAAATTCTATAATCAAGAACTGTGCAAATCAGAAATGTTGCTTTGGCTCTGGGCAGTATTTGAAATGTTAGTGACTAAAAGTGATATAAATAAATGTAAGTAAAGTTGAGTTCTTTAAATTGAAACGACTTCTAAATGTTTTCACTGGAGATAAGAACTTAATTTACCAATCATTAAAATTTTTGAAAGTTCACATTATTTAAAATACAAAATGATATGCATTATCCATGATATTGTTCTCAGAAAATATAAATTAAGTACTTCGTATATCAAGGATGTCCCATCAAAATTTGAAGTGTTAACACATTTATTAATCAGCCTTGGCTTCCGGATAACCAAGTAGGCAACGCGTTCGATTTCGATAAAAGCGGTCCCGGGTTCGATTCCCGGTGGGAGCCCACGTGCGAAATGACCAAAGTAGTCGAAGCACTTTTATCAATAATACTAATGGCCATTAGCCACTTGGTTATCAATTAATAATTTGTTGAACGCAGAAATAAAAACGACTTGTACACGGTACCACAGGATTTAATAGTTGACGACCTAGGTTTCAGCGCATCGCGCCAATAATTTATTTCAAATATGCCGAAGGAGATAATAATTTTGAAATTTTCGTGTAAATAAATATAAGAATAGTGATTGCAAAGAAGAAAGATGCGATGAATTGCATCGTATATAATTTAGATGGCTAAGAATAACCACGATGAGATAATCAGTTGGGAAAATATATTTTTCTTTGAATAAAAATAATCACATGGGCCTAAATTAATGTGGCCTTTCAAATATTATGAACGCAAACATCACCCAGGCTCATCTATTAACTCATGATTTTTTTATTACAGTATTTGCAGTTATGTATTACTTAATCAAATTAACCGTCTGTTTAGCTCAACTAACTCATTGACAATATTGAAACTCGCAGTCTTTTACATTAAAAAACCCGTGATGACATAAAAATATATTGACATAGCGTTGAACTTGAAGATAATTAATTGTTTTGGAAAAAGATACGATAAAAGAATTTTTTTATTATGTTTGATAATTCAAAACAGACATAATGAAATTACTTACTGTGTAATACTACGCTTCTTGAAATATAAACTAGTCACAAGCGTTTAAATTTTTGGAGGAATTCAATAAACCATACGCGCAATATCTGCTCGGGATCAGCTAGTAATAATAATTATAACGATAATATCAGCAACAACTTCTATAATAGAATCAGGAGGATAATCCCAATTGCGAGCGAGCGGATCAGCCCTTGGGACGCGAACCCGGTACCTTCGGGTTGGTAAGGTAGCACTCTAGCAATGTCATTTACGTGGCAGATAGGAGGCCGGACTTCGAATTAGAGCAAAAACTTATCTTCTTAATTAACTATCGTTAACCAGAACTGTCCTTAAACTTCAATAACAATTTCTTTCAATACTATATAAAGAGTGAAGTTGATTTAAGAAATTTATCTTTAATTTGCGTTTCAATTCCATTTGAGTAAGCAATACATATAATAGACATGCGTCATTAAAACTCTTTATAATGTGCGCTATGAGCCGCCAGTGGCGTNACAGTCATTCCTATTCATAAAGGGGGAGATAGAAAATTGCTAGATAATTATAGGCCGATTAGTTTAACGAGCGTGATTTGTAAAATATTCGAGAGATTGATAGCGCATTATTTAAGAAGCGTATGGGATAAAGATAACTGGGTCAATGATAGTCAGGATGGTTTTAGAAAAGGGTATTCATGCGAAACACAATTATTATGTTTTAACAGAGATTTGGTGGAAGCATATGACAAGGGAGAACAGGTCGACGTAATAATAATTGATTTATCTAAAGCTTTCGACGTAGTAGATCATAAGATACTAATGTAAAGGGGGATCGCATAGGTGTAGACCCTAGGATAGGTCAGTGGGTTGAGTCATTTCTATGCGGCAGAACTCAAAGGGTCGTGGTCGGTAATGAGACTCATACCGCTATAGATGTAGCACCTGGAGTTCCTCAGGGTAGCGTTTTAGGTCCATTGCTATTTTTAATTTACATTAACGATATGCCCGATAGGATCAAATCCAACATTCGATTATTCGCGGATAATTGTATTATTTACAGGACTAATAGAGGTATTGAAGATTGCGTTAAACTACAAAGCGACTTGGATGAATTAAACGCTTGGCTCAGAAAGAATAAATTAAAGTGTAATGCAACGAAAAGTAAAATAATTAACTTTAATCGGGTAAAAATTCAATTTGATTACAGTTTAGGAGGTTCATCCATACCCAGAGATAAAAGTGTCCGATACTTATGAGTTATATTCAGTAATAATTTGAAGTGGGTGAATCACATTGATTTCATAGTAAGTAAAGCCAATAAGACTTTAAATTTTGTTATAAGAAATCTAAGAAAATTCAATAAGAATACTAGAAAGAAACCCTATCTAATGTTAGTTAGGCCTATTCTAAAATATGCAGTTAGCATTTGGGACCCACATTAGAAAGGCTTAATTAGAAAATCAGAGACGGTACAAAGAAAATCCACTAGATTCGTTTTGGGTAGGTACAATAAGAGGGAGAGTGCTTCAGGAATGATTAGAAAGTTAGGATGGGAAAAACTACAAGACAGATGAANGTAATAATTTGAAGTGGGTGAATCACATTGATTTCAAAGTAAGACTTTTTTTGTTATAAGAAATCTAAGAAAATGCAATAAGAATACTAGAAAGAAAGCGTATCTAACGTTAGTTAGGCCTATTCTAGAATATGCAGTTAGCGTTTGGGACCCACATGAGAAAGGCTTAATTAAAAAAATTAGAGAGGGTACAAAGAAAAGCCGCTAGAATCGTTTTGGGTAGGTACAATAAGAGGGAGAGTGTTTCAAGAATGATTAAAGAGTTAGGATGGGAAAAACTACAAGACAGATGAAAAATAAAACGGCTTAGTAATTTCTATCAAATTCTTATCGGAAAACCGTCTCTTAGGGAACTCAAGATCAGGCTACGAGAGCCAGATTATATCGCAAGGAGGGACCATCAGTATAAAATATCTTCTCTAAAACAGAGGACAGATATTTGTAAGTATTCTTTCTTAAATAGGACCGTAAATTAATGGAAAAGTTTACCTAAGGAAGTTCTAGAACCTTTTCCCCATTCCCGTAGCGTTCTCATAAATAGAATTAGATTGTAAAAAGTGCCTTAAAAATATATTTCTTGTGATGATCGACTTGTGTGAATAGTAAGATATAATAATAATGATATGGTTAGGAATTGTAATCAATGCATATATGTTTGTAATTGTAATTGTGTGTGAAATTGTAGGACGAACTGCCTTCGGGAGGTTTTGGAGGGGTTTTCCCCATAACTAGGGTGAATACCAGGCAGAATACTTACTCCACCCACATATATGATTTCATTATTGTATTTGTATTGTATGCCTTGTGTTATTTTAGGGTATATATTGTAGTTATTCTGGGGTATATATAGTGTTGCTTGGTTGATTATGATCTAGGAATGATGTTTATTATGTATACGGTTGCCATCATGGAATATATTCCACACCGCAGCCTTTTCTGTGATGATAATAATAATATAAAGTAGTCACAAGCGTTTGGGTTTTTACAAATATCATATACACCATAGTATACTTAATAATATGTACTCCACCGATACACACAAAAAGTGGAATATTCTGGCAGCACTTAATATGGGATTACTGTAACATTGCCTTATTTAATTCATCGAAGCATTTCATTCAAATTCAATTTTAGAGGAGACATTTTTGAAACTAGTTCCTGGATCAATTTAGGAAGAATTTCAAGATTGATAGAGCAAATTAATGATCCCACGGCGAAAACAGATTACAGGATTACTTTGAGTTTTCCTCACATTTCAAAGACGATTATAATTTGAATGTTTGGCGCGGGGGCGCGAGTCCACTTTCCTCCCGAATTGTCAATGAGCGACTCTGCCAACGTGCCAGTGTTACACGTGCGTATCATTTGACGAAAGTTTTTCATTAAAACCGTACATTATCACAGATAAATGTGTATTCCATCTGAGGTTTCAATTACTGTGCAAATGCGATCAAAGCATGACCAAATTGCTCTTGCTGTGTCTATGGGATACGTCAAAACAACTGCTGCATGACTGTCACGTCATTTGTATAACGCGAAAAGGACAGACAGGAAATTCAGCAGTAGACAGGAAATTCAGCAGTAGACCCAATGGTGGTCTCCGTCTATTCACACTCGACATTCGCTCGTTGAAAATATAAAGTGAATCGAATCGATGCTCAGTTTCGTCGGTCGAGCACTCGTTCGCTATTCTTCTAATTCTTCCCAATTTCAGTACTTGTGATATCGTTCACCCCTCTTTCTTTGGAATTACATAACAGGAGAAACCAAACGTTAATCTTAAATGGAGAAATGAATAGAAATAATCGCTGCTATTCCTCGATTTAGAAGGGACGCAAGGCGTATTGCCCTTTTCAAAAGCACAAAGGCGATTACAAAATAAGACCAGTGAAATGAAAAGGTTATATTGATGGTGTTATAGAATGTTTTCTCTTCGGCGTGGAGTTTTATGCAAGCACATAGACTACCTTTCACAGATAATAATGGTTGGTATCTAAAATAATATTTGCATTCTCAATAAAAATTCGTTACAAGATTCCGCAGCAAGATTCGATATGCAGCTGTCGTTACGAATCCATTTTGATGAAAGAGTATTTTTGATTAGATAGACATAACACCTTTCCCCATCCTTAAATTGTTCCGTAGCAAGAGCCAATCGAGAAAACAGCAAAACAAGATAATTGATAATCATAGCTTAAATTTAACTATAGCAGTAATAATGACTTTATGGCAAAACAATACGAAGGTTACTCATAAATAGTGATGTAAATGGTAATAGTAAATTACAAATAACATTAAAGACGGAAACTCCAAGGTCAGTTATGTAAGATGCCGTAAGGCAGTATTAAGTACTCGTGAATACACAGCTCTATGTATTTACATCTACATAAAATAAATGTATCAACCGAATTTCAGATTGATTCTCAACGGAGAAATCGATAATTTTCCATTCTAAACGCAAAGTTGTCGTCATATAGTTTATCGTGAACTTTAAAAGTGGTGTCAATCTCACCCATATTCTTAAGGGAAAATGAATGAACTCGGATTCAATTATTGCTTTGGTCGTCATGGGGACCGGTTGTTTATTATTAAATTATATCACAAAATGTTCGTGTATTTAAAAAAATCACCGCAATTTCGAATCGAAAGCAATATTCCAAGACCAGAATATATTCTTCGTTAAATTTCCTTTCATATGGTGTTTCTCTCGATTTTTTCAGCGATTCTTTCTAAGTTATTTTGCAAAAGAAAGAAACCCTGAAAGCGATAAAAGCGAACTCTAAGTGGATTTGTTATGGAGGCGCTTTTAGTCGTCTGGGGTCGAACCGGGGACTATTAGGGGAATAAAAAGTAGCCTATTATTTGCCGGGGAAGATATTTAAAATCCTCCAAATCTGACAGTTTTGCGACACCTGGTTCAAAGACAGATTCAAACTTTCTACTTCCTTTATAAGGAGATTATGTACGGTGCATTAAAATGTAACGGCTGCCGGAAAATTTCGCAGAAATAGCAGCAAAACGAATTGCTTTAGCGGAACAATCTTCATTTCTTTTCTCATTCTTTATCGCGAGGGCTGACAGGTGGCGCTGGACTTCCATCTTTCCAATACTTCTATCTTGTCTACGAAGATATCAGACACGTGTTAAGGGCTCTCAATTCCCCATTAAAGGGGAAATACCCGCACATTTATCCTTAAAAAGACCCTTCAGCAGATGACCTTCGGAAAACTATCATCGAAATCCTTTCACGAAAGAATAAAGATATCAAAAGTAAAGATACATCGAATACCGTTTTCCGAGGATATCTTGCCCGAGGCAATCTTTTTATGTTTCGAATCTCCATGGAGATAAATCAAAACACGCTTTATTTCCTCTCTTGCGGCCATCGTCAAATTGAAATCGAACCACAGATGCGACCATAAAGCCTGCAATTTGCCCTCGATCGCTTAATTTAGCCTCATTTAATTGCTGTGTTTTGTGGAAGGTCGATTTTTAGGCGTTATTCAAGGGTTATAAAATGTTTCGCTATTCCTGTGGTAGCAATACTACGAAAACATGTTTATTCTCTTCTTTTGTCGTAATTTGGAATCGACAGCGAAGATACAAAAAGTTAATGATTTGTATTCACTCGATCAATCAAATTCCACAAGAAGACAATCAAATTGTGTGTGTGTGTGTGTATCCTATATANTGTGTGTGTGTATATATATATATATATATATATCTATGGTTAAAACGTTAAAAGCTAAAACAAAAGCATATTCTCAAATCTCTTCATCACCCAACGAATTAACGATGAATTTATTTCCGAGAGAAATGGATACAAAATAAGTCTGACAGGACCGGAACTCGAACCCGGGTTGTCCGATTTCCGGATGACTTACTATAGCCATTGAGCAGCCTTGCTGGAACTTTTATGTTCCCGACAGACTTTTTCCGTTTCTCCTGGAGGATATTCTGAGCAAAGGCACTTTCGGTATTATACTCGTATTATTAACCCCACCTCAGTTTGCTATTAAGGAGAGATAATTTCAAATCGATGAAAGTGCAGAAGCAGTCCATCTTTTTTTAAACCATACCAATTACGTTTGGCAATAATCTTGTGTTACCCTTTCGTACATTTCACTGCAGGTTTCCATTTCTATACGATAATATATCCACAAATATATTCGCTCATCGTAGACATTTCTCGTTATAATTAATATTCCCTTCCTCTTTTCCTTTCTAACGTAACTTCACAATTTGAGATCGGAGTGTGTTGCATCACATGCCCTACGCTACTTTAAGTAGAAAATCGTTTTTCTCGGGAAGATGGATGATACTCGCTGTGCTAATCCCAGCCGATGAAAGAGAGATCACTTTCTAATAGCCTTTTTTATCGCACAAGCTGTTCGAGTTGACAGAATTCAATCAACGACGGTTTTCTCTGAAACGAAAGATATCGCAGTTACTCGCATTGTCGATGGAGAAGAATATATGTAGAAATTCTTAATTCGATGCAATTCATAAATCGAACCGTAATATTTTTTATTCCGGTTTTTGCTTTGATTGAATGACAAAAGAAAATGTAATTATATAGGATCCGCATGATCACATTAAAATTGCAAAGGTCGAGAAAGTGCAACGAAAAGCTGCGAGATATGTATTACGGAGACATAAGAAAGAAGATACCGTAACGAAACTGTTAGAGATTCTTGGCTGGGAAAAAATAGAAAGAAGGCGGAGGGAAAATGGATTGGCAGGCATCTTTAAGGTAAGAAGCAGTAGCTTGGAATGAGTAGAGAAGTAGAATAGAAGAACCGATGTATACATATTGGAGGTGATCACCATCATAAGTTAAAGCTGAGAAAGCATAGAACATGTTCAGCTAATAATGCAATCATAAATAGTTAAAGAGTGGGACAGTTTGTCTGAAGAGTTCTTCATATCCTCACCTAAGAACAAAAAGGAATTTCAAATGAGATGTAAATTTCATTGTGATATAGAAATGTGAACTGTGTAAATACGCTACTTAAATTTAGATTCAATGTAATGTAAAGGGTGGAACGTGTGTTAGAGAGAATCTATTGAGTATTATTTTTTTCTTTTTAAATAACTGTATTATATTAATTGATTATGCTTCCACCAGACTTGCGTCAAATCGCGGCCAACTTTTCTAAGTAAATAAATGAATATCGGTTCAGATTTAGTTTCGCTTCTTCTGCTGACGTCGAACAGTTACTTTCCTCTCTGACCATTGTAATATTGTACCCTTTTGAAGTTAATTTTGCTATATCTCACTTAATTAATTTATACCAAATTAAATATGGAAATTAGTAATAGTTAGTTGTACACGTGTAGTATATCTTCTCCAATTACTCTTTAGCAATTTTTTTAGTGTACGAAATTCAGATCGAAATAAGTAATGGTCTGCGGTTTCACTTACAAGAATAGAGAACTGCATCATTCCAACATCCATTCCATTCCAGGTACTTAGTTGGAGTTTCCACTCCGGCAAAATCAGTTCTTTTTCTATTTCGATTCCCTAAATTTCACTCACAAGACGGTTAATTCGCATGAGTTATTGGCACTCACAATCACAATCATTGGCACCTTCGTATTCTTATTGTGTTTGCGATCTGAGAAAACTGATTCTAATTTCTTTTATTCACGGCTAAGCTTTTATAAAGGCTACACATTTGATAATGCTTTTGGTAGCTTCTCTAACATGTCCCGAAGTCTTGTGAAGGTATGACGGGACATATTTCAGACCCGCATCGTGAAAGTAAATCTAAGCATCCAGATGCATTTATTGTGGACCCCATTAACTGTTGACTATCTCTCCAAAAGATCGCAACATCGGCCACCCATCTGTTATAAAATTGATTTCAGGTGAGATGAAACTAACATACACAAACTAGCAATTAAAAATTATATATTACACAAATTATAATTACTTTACTTTTGAAGGATTAATTCTAATTGTTAATGATGAATGTCTTTGTAGATACCAGATGTGCCTCAACTTTCAAGGTATTACATTGAATAGCCTAATTTTTAACTATGCGTTTCTGTTTGCTTATTTAGCCAAAATGTCTTAACTAATTGCCTTCATTCCGAGAGGATTTATATATTAATGACAAATTACGGTGTGATTTTATAATTTAGAAAATATATTAAGTAAAATATATTAGGTCTTGAAATCACCTTTCCACAAGCTTCCGCGTGTTGACATATTTCGGCGGAAAGCCATGCAAATAGAATTTTTGAAAAAAACTTTTAATTGATTCTTGAGAATAGCAAACAAGGAAATATTCATTGGCAGTGAAAGTTGTTTCCGCCGATTGTATACAGAATAAGAACAGCTTTTTGCAATTCAGAATTATTAAGGTGAATTGGGGATGGCCTTGCTTGTGTTAGAACATGTGCTGCATTTCAGTTCAATTTTCATAAAATTTTATAAAAACAAGATACTCGAGACTAAATTAGGGAATCAAATTCGGGAGCAATTCTTCCGGAAGTTCCTTTCTTATGAAAAGCCAGATTCATGAATGGAAATGCGGCACTTGTAACGACATCATTATTCGCCGAAACATCTTTTGACAAAATTGGAAGATGGAATGGCAGCTTTCAAAAATCCACTCATTCTGCGCCTTAACTCAAATGGAAAAATGCTGGGCCTTCGAAACAGAAAAGCCGCATTTTCGCGATACTAAAAAATTGATTCCCTGGAATTTTAAAATAATCCTACTCCAAAAGTTTCGCTTTAATGTAACAGTTTACGAGTAAAGGCGGCCATTATTCTCTCCCGCTTATCCAATAGATGCTCCTCCCCATGGTAACGCACTCCTTTCACTCCCACTATTGACGAGCCTCCGAACACTGCTTCCTTTCACTTCAAAGTGCCCTTCCCAATATCTCTTCTCTTTCACCTCTAAATTTGGCCCATCATTTAAAACAAAGTTTCACGTCGGTCACTATAGCAACTTGTAACAATCTGCAAGAGTACTAGTCTAATCAAAAGTACAACGTTGCTTTAATTGAGTTTAACGTCACAGTAATGGACAATGTGATGTAACACTTATTCCCCACTTTTAACTCCATCAAAAACAAAATACCTCCTAAAAACTAATAAATAAAGATACAGTTCTATTTATAGTAACAGCAATGTAACAAAAGTAAAGCCAGGTTAATGTTCACAATTGCCAGAATACAATCCATTTAAAGAATATATTCAGAAGAACTAATAGGAATAGTAAAAATTAGCGTTATATTTCAAGGTAATTTTCTATTTATATGAATAAATCTGGAAGGAGAAATTAGAAAAAAGGCATTTAACAAATTCTCAATTACGAAAATAGAAATTTTTGTGCTGAGTAGCATAAATGAATCATTTCACTGCTTCTAGGAATAAAATGATTGAGTAGAATAATTTATAGCTTGATAAAGTATTCGAGAAGAGACTGAGAATTCATAGTACATTATCCGTTAGAATAAAGGGGAAGATTAACGCAGAGGATTAAAAAGTGAAGGAAAGTTTAAAAAGGGGTTCCTTTGAGATGCCCGTTGCAGGCGGAGTCCTCCCTATGAGTAGGGAGATAAAGAATCCCTTATTCTCTCCAAAAAGAGTTGGAAGAGAAAATCAAACGATGGAAGAGGCTGAACGAATGATGAATTTCCAGTGAGTTTCAGGTGTCTGAAATATTCTTGGAAGGAAACTGTTCATTCTCTGAGACTGAAAATGTAGAGCTATTGCAGTGATTATTGAAGAAAACTATCACTTGATTCGAAAGCTTTGAATTGAAGGAAAAGTGCTGAAGATGACTTCTCAATTGCTTCCCCTTTCTCTATTTTTAAATTGCAAATCCAACTTTCGGTAAGATTACAATTTGAAAGTTGGAATACACACTTCATAATAATGAACACACACTTTTCACATATCTACATACTTCATGGTTCATTTACTTCCACGTACACCTACATCTAGATAAATACGCTGCAAGCCGCCTTTAGACACTTGTGACAGTGGGTGTAAACTCTGAGCGTTCGAGTTACTTCTTTAGTTTTTTGTTGTCGCGTAACTTTCGCGGAAAGAATGAGTCCCTAAAACGACTTCTCCTCGCATCGATTTCTCTTACATTACGCTCAATGTTGGATCGACCGAAGTAGCAGAAGGGGGTCGCATAATGTGTGTAATGGGGCAATTACATCCTCCGCAAATGTACTTTCTCTGAATTTATCAAGCAATCACTTAATTTAGTTCCATCCATTCTAATTAGAAATAAAATATCTTCGTCATAACATAGATTGAAATTATAAGCTGTAGTTTAGAAAGCCAGAATCTTTAGGGCCCTTAATATATGTATGCATTCCCAGGATGTCTGGGGATCTATTTATCTTATTTCGCATCTGTTTCTCGAATTTTGCGCTCATTGTCGGATCGGCTGTAGAAGCGGGGGGGCGCACAGTACAAATTCCGCAAATGTACTTTCTTTGAATTTATCTAGCAATCGCAGCCTAATTTCCTTTCTTTCAAGGATTCCCAACTTGCGTCTGAGAGCATTAGCGTATCGTTTGCTATTTTATGTTATAGCACTTTTACCAAATCATATCATCTTGCGCTGCACTTTCTCGGGTACACGTTTAATCCGCTGCATCTCATATACTCGCCGTTTATTAGTGACGGAGCCTGACCAAACTAAATCGCTCTCTAGCCTTTTCATCGCATCTTCCCACAATGCGCTTCATGAAACCGAGCTTTCAAGTCGCTTTACTGTTTATTTCTATAAACAATTCTTTTCTAAATACCTTTCGAAAAAATTCCAACGGCTGCATATAATCCTTATTTCTGTATTTCCGAATTTTGTAAACACTTAATTTGGGTGAATTTGGAAATGTAGGCAAACAACTTCATCTCTGGACGGCAGACACATCTCTTCACTGGACGGGCTCGTTTGAGAGAAAATGCGATTTCAGTGTCACTAACTGGAGACTTCATCCTGCGTTCCCGTCACATAAATCACCTCAAACCGCGATAATTCCCCCGAATTGGAGTCACGTATCCGTAATCTGTCCCTTAATCTTCTCAAATTTCGGTAATAACAAGTGATCGCTCTAATGCGCTCGACTGGAGAGGCTAAGGGTCAAAGGGTCGCAAATGTTTACTGCACTCAAATTTGGATTTAACATATAAATATTTTTCTCCTTTAACCTCAAAGTCGGTATCTTTCGGTCCGCTAAAAAAGAAATCTTTTGATTAGTATTCCAACGAAGATTATCTAAAATCTTCGCATAAAATTTTATTTTCCTAACGGAGTAATAATACGACTTTACTTCCAATTCCATTTTACATTTAACCCTTCGTTATATGAAATTTAAAGCAATGGCTTGAAAGGTGCACAGAATGAAACAACTTTGGGAATTTAAAGACCAAAGTTTACGCATAGGAATGCAACACTGCAGGCAAACACCTACAAGATTGGGGGTGTGGAAATCCTGTGTAACATACTGATGGTCAATTAAGTTTTCATGAAAAGGCATATTAAATTATATTTTTGAAGGCAAAGAATGTGGTACACGCACATTACTACATTGACATTATAGGTAGAAATACATTTTCGTGAAAATAAATAGAAAAAGAACAGTATTATAAATTTAAAATAATTAAGTAACAATATGAGGTCAGTATCCAGATACCAATACAATAATATACGAAGTGCGAAGATAATTAATGGAGGTTGACGAATTCATCAATGAAAGTTCATAAAATGTGTCATAATAATAAGAGGAAAACGTGAAAGATATTTAGGAAAACGATAATTCATAATTCTTTAGATGTAGTTCCACGCGTCCAGATAACCACTATTCATGACGGATGAGGGCAAAGAATAAAGGGAACATTTTCAGAGAGGATTCGCTTGAGGCCGTATTTGTCACCCAAAGAACTTTCACATCTTCAAGATAAATTTCCCTTTAGAATTTCATCGGTGTTAAAGTATTGTGGGACATCATAAAATATTTCCGATTTCGCTTTTACGAGGCGAAAGGAACTGATACATAAGGTGGATGTAACAATCTTGGTCCCTTTTATGGTTTGAAAGACAGGATCGTTACAAAATAATACATCAAATGTTGATTCTGCGTGAATTTGGGAAGGCAAGAGAGGTGATCCGGTGAAGAAAATTGTATGAATGTGAGTAAAATGTGTAGGAGAGAAAATAAAGTATAGATTGGGAAACATGAAAAGACGCAATCTTCGGAGAGAACGTGCCAAGATAAAGTGTTAGGAGGACAGTTAAAAGAAAATTATGATTTCATTTGAATTCCCCTTCCGAAGAAGACAGTTCTTTAGACTTGATGCTTATATATACATACCTACATATATCTCTTTATATAGAAGCTTCTCCGGATATATATATATCTAT